>LCTX01008521.1:0-34361 GCA_002233555.1 Limonomyces culmigenus | reverse complement strand
GTTGATGTAGTACGTGTCCGAGCGCGAGCGGCCCGGGTGGTCCGCTGCGAAGGAGAGCGAGTCGAAGTTCTGGTACGGCGTCACCACCGGCGAGCAAGGGCTCGTGTGGCGGAAGTCCGGGAGCGCGCGCTCCATCAGAAAGCGCAGCGTCGTGAGCGGGTGGCCCGGCCGCGCGTGCAGCTCCGCCCCGACGCGCGCGAGGATGGACGGCGGCACGTTCGTCCACTCGTCCCGCGCATAGTCCGTCCCCAGGATGCACAGCGACGACGCAGCAGCTGCAGGAGTGCTCAGGCGCCGGCAGAGGCGCCTCGGGCATGTGCGTGCGGCGCGTCCGAGTGCCAGCATTAGGGTACAAACAAGGCGGCGCATCACGTGGGCGCGCGGTGCTTGTTCTCCTCTTCCATGTCGAGCCTCCGCCGCCTCGCGCAGAAGAATCACGCAGGCGAGCCGCCCGCGTCGCCGGCGCCGCGCAAGTCGCTGGGCACCTCGACGGCGCCGGCCACGCCCTCGCCGTTGAGCCCGTTCAACGGCCCGCGCGGGCGGCCGGCGTCCCCCGAGTCGCCGCTCACGGGCCGGGGCGGCGCGCCCGTGCGGCTCCTGCCCGCGACGCCGAAGCGGCCCGCGCTCGTGCACGCGGCATCGTCGCCGCTGAGCAGCCCGAGCCTGAGCGCGAGCACGCCGTTCGACTGGGCCGCCGCGCGCGCGCGCCGCCCGCCGCCGTACGGCACGCCCACCGACAAGCTCAAGAAGAAGCGCCAGAGCGTCGGCGGCGCTCCACGCTTTGTGCGCAAAAAGTCGCTCGTGCAGAGGTGTGTGCATGTGCGTGGGGCACGTGGAGGGGGGCTGATGGGGTGTGCGCCAGGATGAAGGACATCCCTGCGTGGATCGCGTTCGAGATCTCGATCTTCCCCGCAAACGTCCCGCTCCCGGCGCCGAAGACGTCCGCCTACATGATCGGCGGCGCCATGCACGCCCTGCACCTCGCCACGCGCGTCGCGCAGGGCCGGCGCGCGGCCGCGCCAGTGCGCGAGATCTGGGAGACTGTCGATGAGCCGTGGTTCAGCTGGGACTGGGTAGGGCTTGTCTGCGCAGGCGTGTACGGCAGTGACTGATGCCGCGCCACAGACGCTGCCCGTAGTCGGCCTGCTGTTCCTCGTGTCGTTCCTGAACGCGCTGTACGTCTTCACCCGCATCAAGACGTACCACCTGCACCAGCAGCCGGACCCCGTCTCCTCGCCCAACGCGTCCTTCGTCCCCGTCGCATTCGACCTCGCGCCCCCGGCCCCGCCCGCGCTGAGCGCCCGCGTCCGGCGCGCCGCGTGGGCGACGCTCCGCGCGGGCTGGCGCTGGCTGTTCGCGCTCGCGCCGAGCCGCACGCCCGCGGGCGAGCGCGGCGCCCGGCGCGTGCAGCAGCTCGACGTCTGGGCGCCCGGCGAGCTCGAGCTCGCGCTCGCGGCGCTGTACAGCCCCGCGCATGCGCTCCTGTGGAGCGCGACGGACGGCTCGAACTGGATCTACACGGGCCTCGCGATGGCGGCGGCCGGCGCGCAGACGCGCGCGCTGATCACGGCGTATGAGCGCCTGCTGAGGGATAAGGCGATCATCGCGGCGGAGGTGATGCATGAGTATGATACTAAGGTATGCGCCGCTGTGCGGGCTGTGCAGGACGGGGCTGATGGTGCGCACAGTTTGTGTACCCCAGGGTCAACCCGATTCGCAAGGACGCGGCGGTGAGTGGCGTGCGTGCGTGTGTGAGGGTATCAGCTGATTGGGGTGCAGGTCATGACGCACGAGTCGGAGATGGTCAATCTCTGGGAGTAGATTGGTCTGTTACATGTATGCACTGTGTACTTTCTGTTGTCCCATTCGTACACCCACCTCCCGAAGGATGTTGGACCAAGTCACGGATTTTACAGTTCCCCACGCGATCGTGACCAGACGACACATTTGTTTCGCATTTGCCAGTGCTATCTATGCTCTTCCGCGATGCTAGTAACTTGCCTATCACCCTCCGTCCTTCAGTTGATCTCTCTGATCACACAGTCACCGCAATGGAGCTGATTCTTCAACTTGGCCTCAACTTCTCCCTGGACATTCCCCTGGCATTGTATGCACTTCCTGGGCCCATAGAGTACGTAGGGATATGGAGAAGCTCAACGGAGATGGTCATTGCGGCGATGCTCATTGGACACCTTTCACATGCACCTTCTCCTCCTCCCTCTCCTCCTCTCTCGACTTCTCGGCCCTCCATTTCCCAAGTGATTTGGACTCGTGTAGGTACCATATTGCGAACAGTAAGTCCTTCGAGTCGTGTTGAACACCGCAGCGGCGCTTGAACAAGCCCACGCCGTCAAATGCCTCCTCAGCGTCTTCCACCTTTCTCCCGACCATCCTGGACGATTTCTGAACCAAAAAACGGACATTGATACTGTAGGAACTCAGCTAAAAAGCTCTCCGGCCGGGAGTCGAACCCGGCTCTCCCGCGAAATTATCGAAGGAACGCTGCCGCTTGATGACAAGCGGGTGTACTAACCGATATACTACCAGAGAGATGATTGTGACTTCCTGATAATTATTATGATTAATGTGAGATGGTGCATCGTGCGAAAGGGAAGATTCATTCGCATGCCTTCCGCAGTCGCGTGCCATTTGATGATGCCCATGCGAGTGTAAAGCAGGAAGAGGGTGATCCACTGATTTGTTCGACCTGCCACGAGCCCGGGTCGTAAGCATATGCTGTGGTGAATGTAGAGAGGGCTCACCATGGCATCGAGTAAGCACGAGCAATGGAATGCCACTGCCGCGCGCGCATACGCGACGCGACTGATGCATGATCGCGAGAGGTAGCGCTTCCAAAGCAAGGTCACTCCGGCGAGGGCAAACTCCATGGTAAAGGTGAGTCCGCCCGAGATCTCATTCCCACAACTTTCTTGCGAGCGTGTCATGAAGATATCCCAAACAGTGAGCACGCAGATGTACATCAGATGCGCATCCACAAGCCGCAACCCCTCGTCCGTCGAAAAACGCTTTCTCTTCCAATCTGAAACACTTGTACAGCGCATCTCGCGGATGTGACACATCGTTGTATATGGGAAACGCGTCCAATGTGTACTGCGTGCGAAAGAATTTGAGGTGTTTGCATCGATCCCTCTGCGACACCAGAGAGTTCAATTTGTAGTCCGAGACGGTGACCACAGAACGACCGAGCACAAGCTATCAGGCGCATATCCATGTGCCCCAGCACTCGTAGCTTCATATAGCAGCGCCAACTTATATGACCACTTCCAAACGTTCAGTCTGTGGCCGAAGGACAAACAGAGCACAGCCAGAGATCGCAGTGGTCAGAGTGATAGGCCGTGCAAGCTTCGCCACACGTTGCTCTCTCCCTCTCCTTCAACCTTCCGAATTCCAAGTCAATATGGCATCCAAGGGATGGCTCAACATCGAGGCCGCAGGCGGCATGATTCCTGAGACATCTTTCTGGGAAGGAGACTCGGCATTCTCGTTCCTCGGCCTCACCCGGCAGCAGCGCATCTACGGGTTCATCGGCTGGTGCGTGCGCAGCATGACCCTGATGAGTCTAGTACTAATGCCTGCCTACCTAGCCTGGCATTCGGATTCATATTGAGCATTTTGGGCGCAGTGTGCCTCTTCGTCAACCTCTTCTCTGCGTTTGCCAGTGAGTTACCACATGAGCGTCTTCCCTTCGTTCCCAGTCGTTGATATCACCCCGACAGTTCTGTACGTCTGTGGCACCATTGTCTCGCTGGCCGGGACTGGGTTTGTCATCGGAGTGAGTCCCACCTGACTTTGCTAAGGATATGCCAAGAAACTGATGGTGGTACCCTTAGTTCGTCAAACAACTCAAGCTTGTAGGCTCGCTCGCTTTCCCCCTGCGGCTCTCTGTGAATGAAGGCCCGCACCTCTACAGATGTTCAAACCGATTCGAGTAGTGGCAACAATAATACTCATCGCCTCGATCGTACTTGTGTTTGTCGGGGCGTTCGTGCTCACAAGCGAGGTGAGCCTGCCACGACTTGCACGGCGAATACGTACTGACTGCTTTCCAGCTCCTCTGCCTCAGTAAGAACGAATTCTTCTCAATATCAACCCTGTCTAACCAAATATATAGTCTTCGTTATCATTCAGTTCCTTGCCTACACGTATGGACCTCATCCAAAGGAAATGCTGAGCTGAGCTGACTTCCCTTGCAGATGGTACTCTCTGTCGTACATCCCGTACGCACGAACGGGTGTACTCAAGATGTTCGGTATGGGGAAATGATGATACTTAGTTCTTTCATGATTGTACGGGTTCATGTGTGTATGTTAATCGTTCACAGGCGTGACAGCGGCTTTGAGGGACTGGTTCAGGACCTGGATGTCATGAGCACTACACAAGTAGACGAAGGTGACCCTCACTGGTTCTTGAGCTCGCGCAGCTTATTCATGATCGCACCCGTCTCGGAGCCCGAGGATAATCCGGTCTGCTTGCTGCACACGTCATGAGTATCACACCATTTTAGGCACTATTACTTTGCACCCACAGAACTGGTTCGCTGGTGAGTCGCATGAACACATTCCACTCGTGCTCGTCCGCGATCGTGGACAGGCCAGCAGTGACCTTGTTATCCTCGGCGAGCTTTACGAGCTTCTTGACCGCCGAGTTGTTGGGGTCAACTGCGAGGCCAAACTTGGCGTTGCTGGCCGTGTACTCGTGCCCGTTGTACACGACCGTTTTGCCGTCAAGCTTGCCGAGCTTGGTTAGAGCAGCGTGCATCTCCGGGCCAGTGCCTTCGAAAAATCGGCCGCATCCGCCAGCGAAGAGAGTATCGCCAGTAAAGACGGCGCCTGGGTGGCCTGGTGCGGTGACGTGGTAGCAGATCGAGTCTTGAGTGTGGCATGGGGTCGAGAGGCACTTGATGGAGATGTCGCCGAGAGAGAGCGAGTCGCCGTCCTTGACAAGGTCGGAGAGTGCTTGCACCTGCTTGCTACCACCGTGAATGGGCACGCCCGGATATGCCGATGCCTTTAGTGGCCACGTATTAGTTCTGGAGTAGCAAGGAAGCGAGAGAGTGAACGGACGAATTCCGAGTTACCACCGCTACGAACACAAGATACAATCAGTCAGGAATCCGTGACTGATGCGGTACATGTCATGTAGTGGACATACGCGTGATCGTCGTGGTGATGAGTGGTCAGGACGGAAGTCAGCTTGACTCCTTCCTTCTCAGCTGCTGCTTTGATCTTGGGCACCTTTGGGAAGAGCAAAACATGAGCTCAGGCCTTTAGAGACAGATGACCTGACTCACATCATATGGATCGACAGCGGCTGCTTGGGACGAGGACTCGTCGATGAGCAGGTACATGTAGTTGTCACTACGACATGCGACAGGAACGACCTGGTAGGCATGCTGTCAGTGACCGTGTCAAAGCGATGGTCCACGCGATGCTAACCTTCATGTTGCGACTGAGAGATGATGAGAAGAGACGATGACCGAGTGGACGAACGCAAGCACGAAACATCGGATGGTTGAGGATAGTGCGGGAAGACGTGATCGCGAACGTAAGCAGTGACTGCTATCACTCGGGGTTGCTCCCTGTCATCAGAGCCTCTTTCCCTACACACACCATCATGTTTCTGCTCAAAGATTCGTGGGGATGATGAACACATCTGGAATCCTCGCTCGGGCATCGTGCTAGAGATCAAGTTACATTTGTCCCCGACGCGAACGCCGACGAGTCCCATAACGACCCCTAAGCTTGGCATCTTTTGATGGATCGACCAGGACTGCAGCAATTCAGCGTCCCCGAAAGGCCCGCAGCTGTGCTGTTCTGTCGCGCGGTTCGTGCACAGGCCCCCGCCCCCACGCTCCTCTTGCTTCCACTTTCGTCAGAACCGTGCTGGACACCCCCGCTTGGTGCTGGCCACCGCTCATTCGTTCTCTTCACGCCGGCGTCTTCTTGTCTGGTTTCAGAGCTGCATGTCCGATTGAGCCAGTCCTTAGTCGGTCATTGCCCGTCTTCGTCTTTCCTCCTTTTATTTCCATGGTGCGGTCATGCGTCTTTCTGTGAACGCGGCTAGTATGCTGATGACCACCGATCCGCGCAGTCCTCCCTTATACAGCCACTCCAGTCCGCCACGGCCGGCGATATGGGAGCCTACCCATCTGAGCTGCCGCAAATGGGTGCAAATAGTACGGAGTCAGGCTCTCATCATCATCACCACCATCATCATAAGGGGGCCAAACCCGTCAAGCTAACCGTGATAATTGGAGCGGCTGTTGGAGGCGCTGTCCTCCTCATCCTGATCGCTGTTGGAGCCTTGCTTTTTATCAGGAGGAGACGTCAACGGCACAAGGCTCCTTCTGCCGAGGTACGCCAAGGGATCTGTGGACGTGCGTTGCAGGAACTGACTCCCCGTTCAGTTCCTGGAGAATGGCGGTGGCTTGCTTCGCCGTATGCATACGACTGGCAGCATGCCTATAAACTCCCCTTCCGTCTCCATGTACGGCGGACCGGTGATCGAGGTCCACAGGGGTGCAGAGGTGCTGAACGACGAACCTCCTCCAGCGTTCACGCCCGGTAATTTCCGCGATCCCGTCGTTGAGAAGGTCAACAGAGCACACCAGGAGGTTGCTGCATACCACCAGCGTGCCGAGAGCCGAGCAGCAGCGAATCGGGATTTGGAGCAGCAACCATCGGGACACAGTGTGGGAGCGAGTCCTGGAGTTGGCATTGGATACCCCAATCGGTGATGCGTTGAATTCGACTTTATCCGTATCTACTATGGCGCACTCTACAAAGTACCACGCATGCTTAGTCGTTGAGTATAGCTTGGACCACGTTTTCGACTTTTAGTTGCTTTAGGTCAGTGTACGTCTATGCAATACTTCAGTTACGACACTAGCGGAGCTGTCCAGCACACCACGAACCTGACCAGTGCCGACAAAAAGGATGGGCTGCCCAGTCACGTATGTCATGGACAGGGCGGCGCCGACCTTGTCATCGACTGTATCCCACTTGGTGACGAGCATGCCATCGATGCCACGGCCTTTACCCACGTTGCTGCCGGATGAGAAGTCCTTGAGAGCACGATCGAACTTAGTCAACTGGTCAACGGCCTCGTTGCCGACGAGCGCCTCGCCAACGAAGATGATCTTGTCGGGGTTGTTGGTGGCCACCAGCTTCGCGAGAGCGCGCATGAGGGGCTACGGCACAGTCAGATCACCTCAAAGTGAATGTGCACTAGGTTTGTACCTCGTTGTCTTGCATACGGCCAGCAGTATCGATCAACACCACGTCAAACTCGTTGTCCCGACCTTGCATAATATGAGCACCAGCATGGTTGGATATCCAGTTGACACGCACCATAAGTTATCGCTTCCCTTGCGATTCCAGCTGCATCCTTGCCATAGCCCTTCTCGTACAGCTCGACACTGCCCTTGCTACTACCAGCGCCGTCAACTCCCAGCATGCTCAGATTGCGAACATGTACACGAAGTTGCTCTACTGCTCCGCTCCTGCAACCTTGTGAGCTAAATGGCACTGAAAGACGAGCGAGGAGGGTCCAACCGGAAGGTGTCACAGGCAGCGATAAGGACCTTCAGTCCGTTCTGCACAAGCCAGAAGCAGACCTTGGACAGGTTCGTGCTCTTGCCTACACCGTTTACACCGACGAATGTGATGCTGTAGGGCATGCGTTGCTGTGCAAAGCCTACAGGCTGAGCCAACTTGGTCCGGATGGATAGAAGCAAGTCTGTCGAGGTCTTAGGGGTGAGGATACGAGTGAGAGAGTTTGACAGCGCCGCTCGGACCGACGCATTCGTTGCTGAGAGGACAATTAGACAAATCAAATCACAGTGAAGAGGCACGGCCCACTTTGAAAGTTCCCGATCTTCTTGCCAACGAGCCCTTCGCCCACACCCTCACAGACCTTGTCTGCAATCTCTTTGGCCACGTTCTTCTTCATGAGCTGCTGCTTCATAGCCTCGAGTACAGGAACCAAATCTTGCTCCGTAAGTGCCTTCCCACCCGTGAAGCGTGAGAATAAGCCGCCGAGGGTCCCGAGTGCACCGGTAGTCTCCTTGTCTTTTTCGTCGGTGCTTCGGCCCTGCAATGCCTGGGCGATCATGTCGTCCGTGGCACTCTTGCCTGTCGATGAGGAACGGGAGGCTTTCCAGTCCTTGACCTCGTACATCCCCTCGTTCGTGCGTGTGCCCATGGAAGCTTCGTCGATAAGCGCCTGAATGTCTATGGGCGCAGTAGACTCGGACGCCGGCCCGCCCACGCTGAAGTCGAGAGCGGCCATGTCTGTCTCCGTCACGGCAGTGTGGCCCCACTTGCGTTGCTCCTTCCCCTTCGTCTTCTTCTTCGACGATGTCTCAGCACTAAAAACTGGTAAGCACTGGTACGAGTCACAGGTAAAGTTGCTCACTCGGATGCAGCCGCACTGTCGCGCCCACCTCCTCCAGAATCAGTCCGGCTGATCCTGCTGCTGGGAACCCGCCTGCCGCCTCGACCTTTCATGCGGTTCTTGAGAGCCTGGACGTTAAGAGCTATCTGTTGCTCATCGGTGGGCGTGGCCACCTCCTGAGTAGGAGCTCAAGCAATCACATCAGTTTATGTTCTTGGACACATTAGATTATGCTCACTCGTGCTTGCATCATCGGCAACGGGAGTCGGCTCGATAGGTGCGCGAACGTTGGGACGGAGTCGGGACCTCCGTTCCTGCGCAGCCTTGTCCTCGAAGCCTTTCAGCAATTTGTCGAACGCAGCGTCCCAGCCCTCGAATGCCTTAGCAAAGTTCCAGTTGAGGAACGGCTGCGGGCCGGTGGAAGTGACAGCCTTGTTAGACCCAGCAGCATGCAAGGATGCAAGGAAGGTGGTGAGGAACGGCCCGAAGAGCTTGACGAACACTGTCTTAAGAGCCACCAAGAAGTCTTCGGCATACGTGAGTTGAAGGATCCGTTGATACGCCACCTAGGAGTAACGTATCAGTCATGGTTGGCCCGCAGGCGTGATGCGAAAGGACACGTACCACGAATATGAGCTCGAGATCATTCAAAAATGTCCACTTCATTGCGTATCCATCCTTCTCGTACTTTTCTTCGGCATCACGACCTTCAATGAGTACGTCTCTAATGAGAGCGTTGACGGGCCCCGAGGAGGAGTTCGCGGCTTGTGCAGCGGCCGGAGTGAACGAGCGAGACCAGAGAACAATTCCTCCTAGATCCGGATTGGTACGCAGCTCGAGCAGAGCAAGCCGAGTTAAATACCCTTGTGCGATATAGAGCAGTGATCTAACATGGCTAAGCAAGAGTTCTTGTGCTTTCAGATTACGAGTGTCGAGTAGACTCTGGAGGAGGTGAAGACGCGTCACCCGGGTCCCGACGCGCTCTCTCTTCCACCAGTCCTCATGGCGGTGGAGACAGTGGAATCTCTGGCGGCTCGCTTCCCGCTCACGTTGCCCATCCCGACGCCAGTGAGTCATGAGGACTTGATTGCACCAAAGGATGTGACGCGGGAGGAGGACTTGCTGCGCAACCCCTTCTCTTTCCGCCAATGGTGGACGACCATCCAAACCGTCAAGGATGAATTTCGCACTGCACTAGCAACCGAGCGCGTCACCCTGCCGGAAGAGGTTGCTGCTCTATTGGGGCCTCTGGCTACACCTGTGTCGAGGCAGGCGCTTCAGCGACTCACGTACCTGTACGAGTCGGCGCTCGCACACTTCCCAACCTCGTTTAAGCTCTGGAAGTCGTATCTGCTTATGCGCATGTCCTACGTCCTCGGCAAGCCTATCTTGAAGAAACGGGCTGGAGGTCGCAAGAAGATGCCGGAGATGCGCGAGGCTCTCGAACAGGAAGCTGAGGACCTCGAGCAGTGGCAAGGCGGACTCGACCCAGCTGTTGGTTGGCAAGAATGGAAGTCTCTCGTCGCGACATTTGAGCGTGCGCTTATGTGGTCATCAAACGTAAGCTTGATACGCTTCCTTCCTACTTCATAATCTCACGGCCCTGCAGATGCCTCGCCTTTGGTTGCTCTACCTCTCCGTCTTCAACCACCCACTGTGCCCCTCGCCTCTCTCCCATTCACACGCCCGGCACACTTTCGACCGTGCCCTCCGTACTCTCCCGCCCTCCCTCCACCACCGCATCTGGGTCCGCTACCTCCTTTGGGCCGAAAAGCAAGGTGGACCAGCCACCGTGGCCGTGTACCGCCGCTACCTCGCCGTCGACCCCTCCATCACGGAGCGGTATACCGCTTTGCTCTTGTCAGAGTCGAACCTGACGCCGCGTCCACTCGAGGCAGCCAAGCTGCTGCTTTCCTTGGCGCGCAAGGCCGCGAAGGGCGAGTACACTAGCCCTGAGGGCAAGAGCCCGTACCAGCTTCTGGGCGAATTTATCGATGTCGTCGAGGCACACGCTGAGGAGGTTGGTCTCAGCGTCGACGATACCATCGCCGCGGAGACGGAGGACGCCGCAAAGGAGGAGGCACTCGAACAAGCCGCAGTCGCCCCTGCGCCCGAGCCTGCTTCTGTGACTGGCGAGCTTATCCGGTTCGCTGGCCCTCCTGTTGTTGTCGATGCCGACGGCAAGCCCGTAGCGCCCTATGACGAGGACGAGGACCCGACCTCCAAGCGCATGCTTAACATCGAGCGCATCGTCACGCAGGACGGGCTGGCCGTGTACAAGGACCAGGCCGGCCGGCTCTGGACTGGCATCGCCACATACTGGGTCAAACGGGGCGAGTTTGCGCGTGCGACGGCGACGTTCGAAGCCGGGCTGGCGTCTGTGCTCACAATCCGCGACTTTACGCAGATCTTCGACGCGTATGCCGAGTTCTCTGAGTCGCTCATCAGCGCGATGATGGAGAACTTGGCCGAGCCGGACGAGGATGAGAGCGAGGAGGACGTGCGGGAGGCGGAGGCCGAGCTCGATCGGCGGATGAAGGAGTTTGAGGACTTGATGGACCGGAGGCCCTTCCTCGTCAACGACGTCTTGATCAGGCGAAACCCCAACGATGTGCAGGAGTGGGAGAAGCGGGTTGCTCTGTGGGGTGAGGACGATGAAAAGGTTTGAACGATTCGGCATTCGTTCCTGAGACGCTCTGTCTGATACAAATGCAGGTTGCTGATACGTACACTAAAGCACTGGAGACCATCAACCCAAAGAGGGCGACGGCAAACTTCTTCCGCCTATATGTCAACTTCGCCAAGTTCTACGAAGAAGGCGGTGTGGCAAAACAGGCCGAGCCAGACCTGCAGAGCGCTCGGAAGATCTTGGAGAAGGCCACCAAAGTCAACTTCAAGACCGTCGAGGACCTTGCCGAGATCTGGTGCGAGTGGGCAGAGATGGAGATTAGGGCCGAGTAAGTTGGCTGCTTTGCGACTCGGAGCCGAAGCTCATGACTTGGACAGAAACTACGATGAAGCGATCCGGGTGATGCAACGTGGGGCTGCGATACCAAGGAACACGAAAATCAGCTATCATGACCTCGTGAGTGCTCTATCCTCAAACAGTCGTCAGAGACTGACATGTACTCAGGCTCTCCCTGTCCAAGCCCGTCTCTTCAAATCGCTCAAGCTCTGGTCCTTCTACGTCGATCTCGAAGAGTCCCTCGGCACTGTCGAGTCGACCAAGGCGGTGTACGACAAGATCTTGGAGCTGAAGATCGCCAACGCTCAAATCATCGTCAACTATGCGGCATTCCTCGAGGAGAACAAGTACTTTGAGGAGTCCTTCAAGGTCTACGAGCGTGGTGTGGAGCTCTTCACGTTCCCGGTCTCGTTCGAGATCTGGAACATCTACCTCGCGAAGTTCACCAAGCGCTATGCTGGCACCAAACTCGAACGTGCCCGTGACCTCTTCGAACAGGCACTAGAAAAGTGTCCGCCGAAGAGCTGCAAGCCTCTCTTCTTGATGTACGCCAAGTTGGAGGAGGAGCACGGACTTGCCAAGCGCGCCATGTCAATCTACGACCGTGCTACCCAGGTCGTCGCAGACGAGGACAAGGTCGAGGTAAGTCTCATAGTCTTCGCACTCTGCATATTTTTCTGACTCTGCTTGACTTTATAGATGTACAACGTCTACATCGCCAAAGCGGCCTCGAACTACGGCCTGCCTGCAACTCGTGCGATCTACGAGCGTGCGCTCTCTGCACTGCCTCCGGGCCCGACTGCGAAGCTCTGCCTGCGCTTTGCCTCGCTCGAGCGCAAGCTTGGCGAAGTCGACCGTGCGCGGGCTGTGTACGCGCATGGTGCACAGTTCGCCGACCCGCGCGTCAGCCCAGAGTACTGGGCGGCGTGGAACGCGTTCGAGGTCGACGCAGGGAGCGAGGAGACGTTCCGGGAGATGCTCCGGATCAAGCGCTCAGTGCAGGCGGGCTTCAACACCGAGGCGAGCTTCCTCGCCGCGCAGGCTGTCGCCGCCAGCAAGGGTGCCACACTCCCCGCTGCAGCCCCAGTGGCCACGGACCCAATGGCGGCGGCGGAGCGGGCGGCAGGCAAGGGTGCACCGGCGTTCGTTGCGTCGAGTACGAACCCGGCAAAGCAGGTCGAGGCCGAGCAGGGCGCCGAGGAGAACGCGGAAGAAATCCACATCTCGGACGACGAGGACATGTAACTGTCGATGTATTTACCACTGCCAATTTTGCATTGTTCAATCCCACCCATCAACCTCGGCGGTACACAAGTCCTCCCATCGAGCCTCCCAGCCATCCTCTTCCAGCCACTCTTGGGCAACCCATCGGGCGAGGAGCGCTCGTGAGTCTTCGAAGCTGATGCTGTGCGGACGGAGCTTTTCGACCATGCTCTCGTAGTCACGGAGGGATCGATGGTATGGAGGGAGAAGTGCCGGAAGCTTGGTCACTGCGATCATTCTGGCGTCAGCACCTCAACTTCTCTGCCGTCAAAAGATACTCTTACCGTATTTTTCCAGCGGCCATGTTGTCCAGAGTGGCTCAGTGTGCACCCATGCCCAGCCCTTGGCCTTCGAGGCATCATACAGAAGAGCTTCAGTGCTGTCGACAATTGTTGACATGCGTGCAAACTGCTTCTTCTATGGAAGGCCATCAGCAAATGTCAAGGATAGGTTGGTGTGGGCAGGGACGAACCAGCTTGACCAACACAGACTCGAGATCTGCGATCTTCGCATCCATGATGGCCAACTTCGGCCCGACAACCCTTGTGTGAGGTTGTCGCCCAGGCACGAGACTCAGAGCATTACTGTCCGCGTCGGCTTCAACGCATGCGCGCACGGGCCACGCAGCGGCACACACTCGAGATCCGTCCGCGCATCGACGAGTGCGGTGGCCGCCCGGAGGCCATCGTGCTGGACAAGCGCGTCCGACGTCCGTGCGCAGGCTTGCAGCTCGAGAAGGCTCGTCCGCAACTTGCGGTGGTATGTGCTCTCCGCCGGCTTGCTGGGAGTCGAGCGAGCGGTGCTCTGCTGGGGAGGCGGAGATCGTGCGTTTTTGGCTGATTTAGGGGATTGATTCGGCGGCGGAGCGCGGACTGGAGACGAAGTGGGGGTGGAGGGCCCGCGGAAGGAGGCCAGACGATTGGACATGGTGGCAGGAAGACAGACAGCTCGCGCTCACGTGCGCGAGCTCCTCCTTGCCTTCCGCGTCTCTCATGTCGCCAGTGACACCTCTGCCTCTCCGCTTTCCAATCGAGATCTGGGAGATTGTATTTGCACACCTTGGCTCAGAGCGCGCGTCCCTGTTGATCCCATGTGCCTCGACATGCTATGCGTTGCGAAACACCCTCCTGGCGCGGGCTTTTGAATCAGTTACCCTCGTGGTGGAGGATGTGCCGCGCATGCTGAGAGACGATAGACTCATGTCTGCTCTGGGCATGGTTGCGCCGCTCGTCAGAGATGTCACATTCACATCATCGTCGTCGGGCGATCCGGTGATGGAATGGGCGAGTTTCATGGCAAGCCGGTCGAACAACGCACAATGCTTCCCACTCTTCCCCAGTGCAACATCTATCAAGCTCGAATCCGTGTACTTCACCCATTACGACTACTTTTTCGCCTGTGTCGACTTTGTAGGCACAAAGCTGGCATCTCTTCGGCTCCGACACGTACAGGGAGCAGCCTTCGCATACTCGCGCCTGCGCACGCAGTCTTGTACCCTTACGCAGATCGAGATTGAGCCGGGTGCGCCCAAGCTGCAGCTCGAGCCGCTCCTGCTGTGGGCGCGCGGGTCGCCGCTCACACGCCTGCGCGTGGCGGTGTACGACACGCCGGACAATCTCCAGAGCCTGCTGTGGTTCCTCGGGCAGCCCGAGTGCCAGGTGGTGGACTTGGACATCCAGCTGTGTGCGATAAGACAAACCCCTCGCTTCCGTACGTCGCTCACGCGTCTCATGTCTGCCTGGGCTTACCTCTTCTTCAGTGCCGTCGGAGATGGCGGCAGTGAACACTAGCGTGCAGCATCTCACCCTCCGCGCGGACGCGTACGCCCAGCACGACCTGCTCGACGCCATGCTTGACTACGGGCGGTACATATACGTGCGCCAGCTCGTACTCGAGTACAACCTCAGGGGCCAGGCCTTTGTGGTGGATATGACCTCCGTTCCCCCTATATGGCCCGTGGAGCGGCGCATGCCAGATCTTGTTCGGGTCGACGCGGTCTTCATAGGTTGCCATCACTCTAATCTCAGCGACGAGGCCAAAACACAGCTTGTCGACTCATCCCGGATCCTGGCTGCATGTCAAAGTCTGCAACTCTTGCATACCCAGTTTCTACCATTCAATGACGATGACAATCCATGAAACAACCCCCTGCAAACGTACGTTTGGTGCTGTGGTGTGTTCACACTTTGACACCCCGTGTAGCCGGACGTGAAGCAGGTCGTGTGAAAATTCGGTCCCCACTGACGTGCATGATCGGCGCACTGCTGGTGTCAGCAAACGCGCCCTCTGATGGTGTGAGAGAACACTCTATGAGTGTAGCCGACTCTGAGTGTGCGTGTCATCAGGCAGTGCCCAACTGCACAGTCCAAACCTTGGCGCCGCCGCAGTCTTGGAGGCCGTGCTAGCTTTGCGAGCGATCTGTGGGAAGCATCCGGGATCTGAGCGTATGTGCGATCGTCGGCGGCCTAGCCCCGGGTGCGCTGCCAGCGTCGGGAGCGTCGGTGATCGTCGTGAGCGTCCTTGGCTGCGGATTGCTCAGGCCGGACGCTGTATACACTCTTCTTCTTCTGTTCTTGCGCATGTCAGCGGTAGTAACATTCGCGCAATGATCGCACTTCCATGGGGAATGCGAATAGTCGTAATTCGATCAGCAGCGGTGACAGGGACAGGGCCGGGGCGCCGTCGGGCGACGTGCAATAAGTAGAGGATAGATGGATGGCTCCGAGGGTCCACTCACTCAGCTTTCCTTCGCCCTCGCCCCTTGCCCTGCTTTCCGGACGTGCTCATCCCGTCATCACACCGCCCGGTCGCGGCTTTCGCATTTGTCTGCCCCTCCACGCCCCGCCGCCGCCATCTTTCTTCCTGGGCCCGGGAAGACAATTGGATCGGGCAGTGACTGACTGCACCCATCATCTGCGCTTCGCACCGTCAGAGGCCCGTTTCACCTTTCGTCTCTCTCCCCTCCGCCCCAGTACATTACACCTCCCCTTCCTGCCCCGCTATTTCCATGTCCGTGTCTGCCGTTCCTGTCGTTTCTGGCGCTGCTGCTGCGCTCCGCGTGGGGCCATCGCCGCCCCGCCGCGGATCGGTCATGTCCGAAGGCGTGATCACACCACCCGCGTCGCGGCCGAACAGCCCCATCGACGAGGACATCGAGTTCGCGGATGCGGACGTAGACGTGGACGATTCGATGGTTGACGAGGACAACGCCGGCGCACTCGAGCCGGCGCCGACACTGCTCGCCTCGCCTGTGAGCGTGGTGGCGCCCACCCTGCCCTCCGATGACGCGGAGGGGCCCAAGGTGCCGGCGCGCTTGCTCGACGACGAGCAGAGCCATGTTGTCAAGTCGGGCTCGGGCCCTGTCACACTCCGCGACCTTGAGGTTCACGGTACACTCGGTGAGTGTCCTTTCTTCTCTGCGTCCCGCGTACCACTTGCTCATGTGCACAGGCTCCGGCACGTTCGGCCTCGTTCTGCTCGTCCGCCTGCGCCAATCCGCCGCACGAGGCGGCCCACAGACTTTCTTCGCCCTCAAAGTCCTTCGCAAGACCGAGGTCGTCAAGCTCCGCCAGGTTGAGCACGTCAACGCCGAGCGCTACATCCTCTCGCGCACTCGACACCCGTTCGTGGTGGACCTGTACGCGACGTTCCAGGATAGCCTGAACATCTACATGCTGCTCTCGTACGTGCCCGGCGGCGAGCTGTTCACGCACCTGCGCCGCGCCCGGCGCTTCTCGCCCGACGTCGCGCGCTTCTACCTCGCGACGATCGTGCTCGCGCTCCGGTACTTGCACAGCTTCAACATCATCTACCGCGACCTCAAGCCGGAGAACCTGCTGCTCGACGCGCGCGGCTACCTGCGCCTCACCGACTTTGGGTTCGCGAAGATCGTCGACGACCGCACATGGACGCTGTGCGGGACGCCCGAGTACCTCGCGCCCGAGATCGTGCTCTCCGAGGGCCACGGCAAGGCCGCGGACTGGTGGGCGTGCGGCGTGCTCGCGTACGAGATGATGGTCGGCTACCCGCCGTTCTTCGACGCCACGCCCTTCGGCATCTACCACAAGATCGTGCACGCGGAGGTACTCTGGCCGCCCGGCATCGACGCCGGCTCGCGCGCGTTCGTCGACGCCCTCCTCGTCAAGGACAAGAGCAAGCGCCTCGGGAACATGGGCGGCGGCGCCCAGGACGTGCTCGACCACCCCTGGTTCCGCGGCGTCGACTGGGACGCGCTCGAGCGTCGCGAGATCCGCGTCAGTGCCTCCCTTCTTTGCCGTCCCTAGTTCCCTTCAACTGACAGCTCACACACAGGCACCGATCGTCCCGCAGGTGACATCACACGGCGACATGCGCCACTTCCTGCAGCACCCGCTCCCGCCCGCAGAGGAGATCCCGGGGCTCGTCCGCGACGAGCGCCCGCCGACAGTGCACGAGCGCTTCGACCCGACCGCGTACCAGTTCATGGAGTTCTGAGCGCGTGCTCGCCCCTTCCGCCCCCTTCGACCTTCACCTTCGACCTTCTGCTTCCACATGCTTGCGGTGACCCCGCCCGATACCAGCTGTATCCGTACTCCCCTCGCCCGCCTGCCCCCCACCGGCACCCGATACCTGCTGTATCCATATCTGTGCCCCCCGAGTCGGTGTATCCGTGCTGCGGCGCGCCCGTGCGTGGGCGCGCCTTTCCACCCGTTTTGTGTTCTCTTGTTCCGTGTTTGCCCAGTGCCCCTCACCCTCCCTTGCTGCCTTCGTTCGCTTGTCGTTGCTTGTAGGCCCGCCTCTTGATAATGTGTACAGTTTGGTCGAATCAGAACAATATATTCGACGCTGCTAGTGACTGTCTCGTGTCCTATTTCTACGCATCGGTCAGCCCTTAGTTTCAGTGCGAAGGTCGACATGTCTCTGGCCTGTTCAAGAAACCAGAGATGATGATCTATAGCCGCACAGAGTGATGAGTCACTCGACGAGTCATACCGTGCCGTCTCAAGATAAGAGAGGAAAGCTAACAAGAGCCATGACCATTCTCCCCCAAACATGGCACCCTCATTCACCACGTTAAATTTCACCTCCGCCCAGGAGTTCCTGGATGCCTGCGCCCCCGCTCTCGAGGAGACCCGAGCGGCGAGCGCGAACATGGCCATCGCGTCCTCCTACGCCGCCGCTAAAGCGGGGCCGACGCCCGGCATATGGCTCGCCGTGTCCGGAGACTCCGCCCTATTCACGCTCACAGCCGTCGGCCCAGCGTCTCCTGTCGGGATCGCGAGCTCCGTCAATCCGAAGCTCCTGGACGCCACATTCATCGACAGCGCCATACACACGCTCGCACACGCCGCACAGGCCGAGGGTCTTCCTGTTGCCCGGCTCTTCTCAGTATCCGGCCCGCGAGTGCTGTCCGAGCCGTTCGCAAAGGCGTGGGCGGCTGCAAATGGCCTCCGACAGAGACAGAAGCCGGTGATGCTCATGCACCTCGCGGTGCTCACCAGGGACACGCTCCGCGCGCCGTCCCGGCCAAAGGCCGACAACGTGACGCTTGGGACGGTGTCCATGGACGAGCTCCACACCCTCGGGCGCATGCTCGTCGAGTACAGCCACTCGCTGCCTCGCCAATGGGACCTCGAAAGTGCGACGAAGATGGCCCGGACCAAGATCGAGGATGGGTCGTTCTTCGCAGCGCGTGTGAACGGCGTGATGAAGGCGTGTACGGCCATGACGCGGCCGATGCCCACCGTCACGGCCGTCGCGCAGGTGTTCACGGACGAGGACGCTCGCGGACAGGGGCTTGCTGAGCTCGTAACCCGAGAGGTTGTGAACCGGTGCGTTGGTCTTCGTCTGATGTGCTCCATGCCTCGCTCGCCTCACATTCTTGTAACAGGACGCTCAGCGAACCAGGAATGAAAGAAGTGTGTCTGTTCGTTGATTCGAGCAACCCTGTTTCTTCGCGAGTGTATGGGCGGATCGGGTTCGTCGGATTGGAAACGGGGATCCCTGATGAGCGGACGGAAGAGTGGGCTATATTGGGCTGGGAGGGCGTGGAGCGAGTCTAATTAGGCTGGGATGCAATCGTGTTATCTCTGTTGTCTTATCGGCACCAAAACTACGGGCAGGTTCGATGTGTGGTGCGCGTTTGAGATCCAGTGAACAGACTCGGAGATATGAACAACGGAGAAGGGCCTATAGCAAGCTTTACAGAAGGGAAAGCTGTTCTCCTACGATGTCTCTCAAGATTATCGCCAACTCCTTCGCTCATAAGGCAAACGTGCAAGGGGAGACAGACCCGCTGGACCAGGTTGTGGTGTGAAAGCAAGAGAGGATAGAACGCGTGCGCCACACTTCCCCACACCTCTTCTCCTGGTCCCAGCATGTCACGTCCAGCGGTTGGAGGCTGGCTGCGCGGCACCGCCGTGCGCAAGGGCGGCGCCGCTTCGGGCGCGGGCTCGCGCCAGGGCACGCCGCAGGTGAAGAGCACGTCGAGCACCATCTTCGGCGGCGGCGTCAAGGACCCGTCTGGGCGCACCGCCGAGTTCTTCGTGCGTACGTCCAGCCGTATCATCTATCTACATATATTCATGGAGATATAGGCGGACGATGACAAATGCCCGGTGTGCAAGTCGGACCGATTCTTGAACCCGCAGCTGCGCCTGCTCGTCAGCTCGTGCTACCACAAAATGTCTGCACGTCCGTCGTGGCCGCCACGTCGCAGCATTGTGTTAACATGTGATGGTAGGTGTGAGTCGTGCATTGACCGCCTGTTCACTCTCGGCCCTGCGCCATGTCCGATCTGCTCGAAAACATTGCGGAAGCTTGCATTTATCCCCCAGACTTTTGAAGACCTCACGGTCGAAAAAGAGGTGGCCGTACGGAGGCGGATGGGACGAGAGTCAGTCTTCTAGGATGACCTTATTTTATACTTGTCTGACCACCTGCAGATTCAACAAACGTCGGGAGGACTTTGATGACCTCCGGGCGTACAACGACTACCTCGAAGAAGTCGAAGACATCAGTGAGCGGATACACACACCCGCATACCCTTCACACTGAAGACATCCGCACAGCCTTTAATCTTATCAACGACCAGGACATACCTGAGACTGAAGCTCGCATCGCCAAGTACCGCGCCGACAACGCGGCACTGATCGCATTGAACCAGCAGCGTGACCAAGAAGCCGCGCGCCTGCTCGCTGAGAACGAGGCCGCCGCCCGTGCTGAGCGCACGCAACGGGCAGACACACTCAAGCGAGAAGAGGCCGATGCGAGTGCAGCACGCGAGCAGGAGCGTTCCTCACTCATCGATAGGCTCGAGTCGTCAGACCAGGACGCGGGACGCATCGCGGCACGAGCGAAGTCGGACGCGCGCAAGCGTCGCGCAGCTGCTGAGGAGACCACCTTCCTCGCGCAGCGGGGCGCAAGCGTGCTGCGTGCTCGAGCCGCGCAGAGCCGTGTACCCGACGCACCACACGTCCCGCTCGATGACGACTACGAGCGCGCGTTCATACCTCGCGCCGAGGGCTACGATGACCCCGTCAGCGCAGCCGTGCGCCATGATGGTGAGGGTATCATGCGTGCGGGAGGGTACCGTGTCGAGGAGGCGTGGGAACGTGCGCTCCGTGCGGCCGTCGCCAGCCTCAGCGTCGCGCCGCTGTCTGGCTTGCCCGGCGAAGAGCCGGCACAGGCCAGTGCCTCGACTGCGGTGGCTTGACGTGTGTAATCCTAGAAAGTACGTGTATGCAAAACCTAATTCGAAGCCCTTCGCACAACATAATTTGATTTGAGCAATGAGCAATCTTCCGAGCATGGCCGGGCCGTTACTGTAGGCATGCTGCCGTACACGCTAACAGCAGGTGACCGGTGAGCGGCGGTGACCACCCGCGGATTCTGCTGCTGATATTGATCTGCTTAAGTCTGCATGTGCGCGCAGGTCTGCCTCGTTATCCAATTTCAGTAGTCGTAAAACGCAACTCACATACTCGTATGACGTCGTATGTCTCGCTAACGGCATAGACAAGTGCGGGACCGACGGCAGAAGCGAGAAGTAAAGTGGATGCAGCCGGCAGGCTGTTACAAAGGCGCGGCAATTGCGCGGAAGTGAAGTAAGCAATTGGTAGAGCGCGACATGCGAGGATGTGCCGGTCGCGACCACCTGACCGCGACGAGCTTCTTCACAGTCACGTGATGCTTCTCTCGCCTTCCCCATCCTCACGTTCCGATCATGTTCGCTCATCCTGCGGCTTGCTTGGTCAGACCGGCGATGCTTTGGGCATATCTAGGCTATACCCTACGTCAGCATCTGGTCTTGGTGTTTGCGGTAGAGCGCTTGCGTCATTGATCCTGGCCGTCTGGGTCGACTCTGGGTGATCGTCGGCTGTTCTGCAGGAACAAGCATGTCACCGGGGCAGTTTCCATGACCTCTGCACCAAGTTCTCGTCTCGTGCGGCCTTCCAAAAGAGTCCGTTAGGCTTTGTTGCCGGGACGGCAGCCGCGTCCGCAGGGGAACGACACCCGCATGCGAAAATTCCGCCGAGCCGCCGCACTATAAAGGCCAGGGGGATGCGCTGAGTGCAAAGCAGGACTCCCTCTGAATTTCACTCGCACTCACCATGAAGACTGCCTTTGCTCTCCTTGCTGCCCTCGCTCCTCTCGCGGCCCAGGCCCACTACACCCTCCCCGACCTTACCGTCGGCGGTGTCAAGTCTGCGGACTGGGAGTACATTCGTATCACTGGTAGCTATTGAATACTTGCTCGTACATCCAAACACTCACATTGTATAATAGCCAACCACTACAGCAACGGCCCGGTCACGGATGTGACCGACAAGGCCCTCCGCTGCTACGAGCTCGACTACTCGGCATCTCCGGCTGCTACCAAGACCGCGACGGTCTCGGCTGGCTCGAGCGTCACTGTCACTGGTTAGTGCCTTTTGTGCATCGACTTTGTTTGGCACGGACTAATGTTTGATTGTAGCCAACGGCCCGATCTACCACCCTGGTACCATCCAGGTCTACATGTCGGCTGCGTCCGACGCCAGCTCTCCGGATGCCGGTACCGGTCAGACCTGGTTCAAGGTCTTTGAGAATGCCCCTGTCTACACCGGTGGCGCCCTCAAGTTCCCGTCGACCACGGACAGCACCATCACCTTCACCATCCCTAGCCAGGTCCCCTCGGGCCAGTACCTCATCCGCTTCGAGCAGATCGCTCTCCACAGCGCCAACTCGTTCGGCGGGGCCCAGTTCTACGTTAGTCCACCCGTTTATTTCCTTGAGAGAAAATTGATGCTTATGGAAATGCATGTAAAGATCTCCTGCGCCCAGGTGAACGTTGTCGGTGGTGGCAGCGGCTCCCCGGGTCCCCTTGTCTCGTTCCCGGGTGCTTACACCGGCGTGAGTGGCGATTTTGAAAGCAAAACACGCGCAACCTTAACTGATCAAATCTACAGTACGAGCCGGGCATCAAGCTCGACATCTACAACATCCCGTCCAACTACGCCGGCTACGTCCCGCCCGGCCCTTCGGTCTGGCCCGCCAACGGCGCATCCGGCGGCAGCCCCCCGGCTAGCTCGAGCTCATCCAAGCCGGCCACCACCACCGCTAAGCCCACCACTTCCACCTCGGTCTCCACGACCAAGCCCACCACCACCTCGAGCTCTGGCTCGTCCGGCGGTGTCCAGCGCTACGGACAGTGCGGCGGTACTGGGTATGTTTGCTCCTCTTCCAGGAGACTGCAACTGCTGACTTCTTGCTTCAAAGTTACACTGGATCCACGTCCTGCGCTTCGCCGTACACTTGCACGGCTCAGAGCCAGTACTACTCCCAGTGCCTCTAGGTCTTGTGACTCTCCGCATATGTATCATATCCCTGCATTGGTGCAATCCGTTATTTGTACGAAACTCACGTCAGATGAGGGCGAAATCTCAGACAGATAGTGGTTCAACTGCTCAGAATCGTGCTTCCACATGTGCTGATCGAGGGCATCGAGTTCAGCCCTGCTGAGCAGGACGCGTGCCTTGGGAGGTACGTGTCACGTGACTGCGTTTCACCACTCCTTGCGACTCCAGAGCGCGAAAGCGAAGTCCAATTACATGTAGAAAGTAGGTTACTGTACTATACATCAGTTTCTAATGTCCCGTCAAAACAAAATGTCCAATAAAGGGCTGCAAACGTCTCAATGCACCTTTTCACTTCGTACGACTCGAGCAGCCAGTCGTTCTTGCTCAGTCAAAGGTTCTGTCAGTGGAAAGTAGAGGATCTGGTACTTGCTCTTCTTCCTGCATCTCAGTCAGCCTACTGGTGCCAGGATTACAAACGGAACACACGCACCCGAGCTGCTTTGGATTCAGCCGGAAGAAACCAATGACTTTGGACGGGTTCAAGTTGACCTCGACCGTTCTTGTGCCGGGCGGTGGACGCGAAGGGCCGATGGCGATAGGCGGTACCTCCAGGCAGATCACGTCGTCGTCGGCTGGCGCTCGTACGGGCGAGCCTGAGCGCAGGCGCTTTGGCGGAACCTCCTCCGCGTCAACGTCGATAACCTCGGGCGTGCGCTTCCGATGCAGCTTGTGTAAGAAGCGTGATGGCAACATGTGACGAGACACGGACTCTAGGCGAGAGCGCCGTGGTAGTGGTTGTGCAAGCCCGAGCGAGCCTTCCCTCAGCTCTGTGCTCGGGCGCCGCGAAGGGTCAAAGATGAGCAGATTGATGGCGCCGCCCGCGACTTGTTCATAGCCAATGATGGTACGCGAATGTCCCGCGTGCTGCAAGACAAGCGGCATGCGGTCGGTCACGGTGATGGCACTGGCACCGCGTAGAGCGTCTTCTATTGTTGCGGACGCAGAACGCTTGGCTGGAGGAGAAAAGTAGGTGACGACCCAGTCGACGAGTATTTGAGGCCCTGAACGTCCAAGGTCAAAGTCGACCAGCTGTGCGCTGGAGATACGGTAAGAGGCCAATCTTGAAGTAGAGCAGATTGTGCTCACGGTATACTGCGAGAATTGAATGCAATACAGAGCTCTGCATCAAAGTGAGTGCTTCACTCTTCAAATGCATGGAGAGTTTCGCTCACCGCCTGTACCAATCCACTTTCGGGTACCGACAAGTCGATGCTTCAGCTGTCCTGCGCCTTCCTTATCATACCCTAGGCACGCACTTAGACGCAGTACGAAAACTCACAACGGGGCATCTACCTTGTGCCCATGCATCCTGTATCCAATCCTGGAGATGACGAACGCCAGGTGCAGGCGGCCCGTTGAGCAAGGGAGAGTAGGTGGGTTGGGTGTCTTGCTCCATCAGTGCCGTGCACGCCATCAAGAAATTCCGATAACTAACAACACTGCTGTTCAGCGGAGCGAAATCAGCAAGCGTCACACGACGTACCCGCATCCCCATCCTAGATCCCATAACTGTGTTGCGACATGTACCGTCTTCTCATGACAGAGTACTGCCTTCTGGGTCTTGTTGTTGGCATGTGAGCGTGCTAGGCATTTCTTCAGGACGGGGATGAGACCTGGAGCGAATAGAGCCGCGGTCAGGACATGCGCGGAGAGATGCACGCTTATGACAGACCAGGGGTAAAGTTACTCGGAGGAGGCTCCGAATTTGAGGAGTGCCAGAAGATGTTCTCTTTGGATGAAGAAACAGATTCATGGCGAGGTCTTTGCTTTGGCGAGGGTGGTGCAGCAGAATGCGTTTGGCGGGCTGCTGCCTTCTTCGATGTGTAGACTGGTAAGTTATGAAGTGATCACATTATCTCTCAGCAAATCATACACACCTTTCGGTGGATTTGAAAAGTGCTCCTCGTAATGATTTTGACGGTGTGCCGGTGTGAGCTGCCCGAGGTCCGCGTCGCAAACCTGGCAAGGCTCAGACGAACCGCCTATGCTCAACGCGATCGCGGTGCGCAATGCCTACAAGTATAGGGTTAAGTGTAAGCACAGCATGTTGATGTATGGTCGTGGTTCGTACCTCTGCTTCATCGTAATGTTCAGTCGAGTGCCCTCCTTTGAGCATGGTGGCTGTCAACCGGCGTGGAGTGCGGCGATGACGATGGACGACGGAAAGCAAGTGGCGGATAGACTGACTCGGGTCCCATTGGAAGCAACGCACGCGCGTCGGAGGGACGCGTCCTGCTTGAGCTCCTTCTCTCATCTGAATCATGTCGAGATCCTACGACCGCGGTATGTGATCAACGCGACAAACACACATGTGTCATAATACTCATTCGAATGTCTAGCTCTCACTGTCTTCTCGCCTGATGGTCATTTGTTCCAGGTCGAGTATGCGAATGAGGCCGTCCGGAAGGGCACCTGTGCAGTGAGTGACGCGTCTGGCGTCCGATTCTTGGTATGAACTGAACATTATGTTAGGTGGGCGTGAGGGGCAAGGACATTGTCGTCCTTGGGGTTGAGAAGAAGTCGGTCCTGCAGCTGCAAGATCCCCGCACGGTTCGCAAGACTGTGATGCTGGACGATCACATCTGCCTCGCTTTTGCCGGTGTGTGTGCTTGCTCCTCCGCTCAGATTGAGCTCATAAAGATTGGCAGGCCTGACTGCCGACGGCCGTGTCTTGATTGACAAGGCACGGATAGAGTGCCAAAGTCATCGGCTCACCGTTGAGGACCCCGTCACCGTCGAATACATCACCCGTCACATTGCTGGTATCCAACAGGTAGGCTATGCAAACATAGCTTCGACCCCGTCGCCTAATGAACATACGTAGCGATACACACAGTCCGGTGGTGTCCGCCCATTCGGTATCTCGACCCTCATCGTCGGCTTCGACCCACACGACACCATTCCGCGTCTTTACCAGACCGAGCCCAGCGGCATCTACTCTGCATGGAAGGTCAGCTCTCAACCTGCGTGTCTTCCACCCCGCGTCGCTGAATTGGCATCGTAGGGAAACGCGATCGGACGCTCGTCCAAGACAGTCCGTGAGTTCCTGGAGAAGAACCACAAGGACGACATGTCTCGGCAGGAGAGCATCAAGCTCGCTATCAAGAGCTTGCTTGAGGTCGTCCAGACTGGCGCGAAGAACATCGAGATCAGCGTCATGGAGCGCTACGGCGTCGTCACCGTAATATACTCGTCTGCTTGTGTCCGATGTTTGTACTGACTTGAGTCCAGAACCTCACGTTGGCGGAGATCGAGACCATCGTCTCGGAGATCGAGAGGGAGAAGGAGGCTGGTGCGTGCCTCGTCTCAACAGGGTTACGTTGCCAGATGCCTGATCACCATCACAGAGGCGGAGCGCAAGCGCTCAAGAGTGGCAGCCACCGCCGCAGGCCAGGCAGCGATGACAGCGCGTGCGGAAGGGTCTTAGGGCTCTCGTTCTGTAAGATAAACTATACTGCATGTTCTTACACCAAAAGTCGACGAGGACGTGGCTGCGTGAGGCTATGCCTGTCATGGGCCACGTCTGACTAGATGTTCGTGTCGTGGTAGAGAGACGATGCTCGAGGCACAGGAGAAAGAGCTAAACACGTCACGAGCGCGCGTGGCATCCGTTGCGCGAACGCTGATCAGGACGGGCTTCTTGCGGAGGCGAAGCATCTCACTCTCTCCGACATACCATGCCCGTCCCGCCTGTGCGGACGACGGTGTCTGCTCGTCATGTCGTCCTCTCTGAAATATCATCTGTCACGTCGACCATGCGCAAGAACTCGCGCTGGGCGACCTCGAACACTGCCTTCTCCGACCGAGACACTGCGCTGGCCGAGAGCTTTGGTCTACGCGTATCAGGGCCATCATCCTCTATGCACGGGCTCCGGAGAGTGAGCAGAGAGCGCGAGCTCATGGCAGGGTTCAACTCGCTCAAGCGGACTGTGAACGATGTTAATGGTGCGTTCCCTCCCATGCCTTCGCGACTTAAGCCATGTTGCTGAATGCTGCTTTCAGAAATAAGAGATGTCCCTCTCACAACTATCTTGGCCCCGTTCTTTGCTATCATCCGCTCTCCATTGTCCACCGGTCCCATCACTGCGGCCGCACTCTCAGCATTACACAACTTCTTCCAGTCCGAAGTCATCGCACCCGAATCTCCGTCAGTGGAAGTTGCCTTGGCGGAGCTATCCACTATCATATCCAACTGCAAGTTTGAAGCAAGCGATTCTGCAGGCGATCAGGTCGTCATGCTGAAGATCCTGAGCGTCATTGAGGACGCCCTCTGCGGCTCCGTCAGCACCCACCTCGGCGACGTAGAGGTCTGCGAAATGCTGGAGACTGTCCTCACTACGTGTTGCCAGATGCGGCTCAGTGGTCAGTGCTGCCACTTGTGCCACTGCCGTTCACTTACGTCTGATACCAGAGGTTCTACGGAGGTCCGCAGAGCGGACCATGATTGCGATAGTCCGCAGCATGGCTGCTCGTCTTCATGACCTGGATCCGTCCGTAGAGGAAGAAAAGCTGCAACAAGTTCGCATGCACGTTGCCCCAGAGCCAGCTCTAGTTGCCGACAACGCATCAGAGACAGCAGCGTCAGAAGCTCAGACCGAGAGCACCGCATTCGCCTCCGAAACCGAGAAGCTGCCCGTGCCTCCTGCAGCAGAGTCTCAAGAGTTTGTTCCATGTGAGATCGCATGTCACTCCTAGCGCACACAGTGGTTGACCACCCCGCTAGATGGAGTGCCGGCTATGGTTGAGCTGCTTCGCGTGCTGATCAACATCCTGGACCCCAACGACAAGCTCCACACCGATTCGACCCGGCTCGTCGCGATGCGTGTGCTGGTCAACACGTTCGAGGTCGGTGGCGAACGTATCGGGGCGTTTCCCTCACTCGCAGCGCTCGTCAGCGACCATGGGTGCAAGTACCTCTTCCAGCTCGCACGCTCGGACAACCCGTCTGTGCTGCAGCTCGCACTTCGTTCGATCTCGACCATCTTAGAGGTCATGCGCGAGCAGCTCAAGCTCCAGCAAGAGCTCTTCTTTACGTTCACCATCGACCGGCTCGCTGCGCAGGCGCCGGGTGGTATGCCCACACCGCGGCCTGGAGCCATGTCACCGCGGCCATCGCAGGGGCTCCCGCAGGCTCCAAACGCTGAGCGTGTCGCTGGTACAGAGAGTCCGGTACCCTCGAAGCCACATATCCTCCCTGCACGTGGAGAGACGAAGGAGCTCCTGCTCGACATCTTGTCGCAGTTATGCAACTACCCGAGCTTCATGGTCGACCTGTTTGCGAATTACGACTGCGACATCAACTGCGAGAACCTATTCACTCGGTTGATCGAGTTCGCCACAACTGTGAGATTTGTAGCGTGAGAGTGTTGAAGTCACGCTGACGACCGTGTCTAGTCGATTTACTCCACACCAATAGGACCTGGCATGGAGATTCCCTTGCAGAACGAGCAGTACTACTGCCTGGAGATACTTTTGACATGTGTGGACTATATGGCGCGCCGGGCGGAAGGAGTCAGTCCACTTCTCTTACCACATCACCTCTCGGCTGATGAGTTTCCTTGCAGCATGTCGATGCATGGCCCTCGGTAACTGTCATATCCTGCTGGATATTCACTGCTCTAACGAAGGTCCCTACATACAGGATTGGGTGCCAGCGGATGACTTGCTGCGTAGCAAAGCCCGGAAGAACCTAGTGACTCTGGGGGCCTCCCTCTTCAACGCAAAGCCGAAGAGCGGAATCGCATTCCTGGAGGAGAACGGTCTGATTTACGCCGATCTGTCTGACGAGGTCTCCCGTCCAATGAGCTTGGCTCGCTTCCTCAAGAGCACCAGCCGTCTTGAGAAGAGGTTGCTGGGCGACTACATCTCGAAGCCGGACAACCTCGAGCTTCTCAAGGCATTCATCAGTCTGTTTGACTACAAGAATGTGAGTCGTGATGTTGTTGTCCATATTCACTGTCTGATTACACGTTCACAGAAACCTATCGTTGATGCACTAAGGGAACTTTTGGAGTCATTCCGCTTGCCCGGTGAAGCACAGCAGATCGCTCGCATCACGGAGACATTCGCCGAGGTCTATTTCGCATCGGGGCCTGGTACATCCTATCTATCTGCCACTCGTCCAACGCTCACGATTGTACAGAGGAGATCAAGAGCCAGGATGCTGTTTACGTCGTAACATACTCTATCATCATGCTGAACACGGACCAGCACAATCCGCAAGTTAAGGTAAGTGGCCGACAGCTAGTTTTTCCCCTACTGTTGGCTGACGCTAAAGCAGAAACGCATGACGATCGATGACTACAAGAAGAACCTCCGCGGTGTCAACGAGGGCGTAGACTTCTCGGCTGACTTTCTCGTGAGCATTTGCAGGCGGCGAAGCAGCCACGTGTGTTGACCCATCGGTGGCCATTAGCAATACATCTACGACTCCATCCGCAAGAAGGAGATTGTCATGCCTCAAGAACACACGGGCCAAGTCGGCTTTGAGTATGCATGGCGCGAGCTACTTACACGTTCCCGACAAGCTGGTTCGTTATTTAGCGGCGTCTATTGCGTCATTACTTACCATGTCGTTCGTTCTAGGAGCTCTGTCATCGCGTAACACATCGGCATTTGACTATGAGATGTTCAAGGAAGTGTGGCAGCCCCTTATCTCCGCCATCTCCTACGCCTTCATGACGTTTGACGATGACTATGTGATCGAGCGATCCATTACTGGCTTCCGTCAATGCGCAACGCTGGCTGGTCACTTCGGCATGCCTGATGTCTTTGACTACGTCGTTGTCACGCTCTCCCAGACAACCAGCCTCTTGTGGGAATCTATCCCGTCCGCAGTGCCCAACTATCCCGTCGTGGATGTCAAGGGTCAGCCGGTCACTGTTTCTGGGCTTGCTGTGAAATTTGGCACACATGTCAAGGGTCAGCTTGCGGCAGTTGTCCTCTTCAACATTGTCAACGGAAATGGGAATGCGTTGCGTGAGGGATGGACGCAGGTCAGTGGCAGCCACGAAACTGTAGATTCATAGGCTGAACCTGCCACAGATCTTTGAGATGTTCCAGAATCTCTTCGTGCACTCGCTCCTTCCCACGCGCATGCTTCAAATGGAGGACTTCCTGGGCGGTGTGTCCATGATCCCTCTTCGAGGAGCGGCACCCCCCAAGCCGGTACTACGCAACGAAGGAGGATTGCTGTCTGCTCTGTCGTCGTATTTGATGACACCATACAGCGCAAGCTCAGAGTCGATGGTACCCATGGCATCTGACAGCGACGTTGAGAGCACCCTCTCCACCATCGACTGCATTGCTGCATGCCGACTCGACGAGCTGTATGCTCAAATAGTGTATGCCTCTTCATCTTCCAACTGTTGAGATGCTAACACACTCACACAGACAACTGGACGTCGAAGCACTGGTAGCATCGATCCGTGCGCTCGAGGCGCTCGCACACGAGCGAACCATCACTCGGCTCAACCAGGAGTCTGACGAGGGCCCGAACGGATCAAGTCATACACTCCCATACGACCCGGCGTCAGTGTTCCTTCTGGAAACGATGGTCAGCATCGCATGTCAAACACCTCAGCATATTGAAGAGGTTTGGTATGTAGCTCCGTTGTCCGGATTGCTTACCCGACTGACACCACACGTCGCTAGGCCGGTCATTATGGAGCATCTGAGCTCCCTCTTGGCAACTCCCCAGCAATACAGCATCTTGCTCGTCGAACGTGCCGTCGTCGGTCTCCTCCGGTTGGGCAGAATTCTTGCCACCAAGGTGAGTTACCATTCACACTAGTCGTGTACAGTACCAACCCACTTTTTCTAGCCGAATCTCCGCGATCAACTATACATCTCCTTTGATTTGCTTGCTGGTCTGCATCCGACTGTCAGAGACTCGGTCGCAGAGCAGATTGTGCGTGGGATGCTCATGATCATTGCCAAAGACCGGGATATCGTGCGGTAAGGTGTGACCGTATGGTGCCACGGAATGTTAGCTCACCAAAACATACAGATCGCAGACAGAATGGAACATCGTCTTCTCAGTCCTGCGTGGCACGTCAGGCCACTTTGAGGCGGCGAACCTGACGTTCGACTACATCACGCAACTCCTTGCGAGCCAGAACGAGTCCGTCACGACGGACAACTACGTGGGCATCATCATGCTCCTCGACGAGGTTGCCCTCGTCGCAAGTGTGGTGGCAGAGACGCACGCGCAGCAACGGCAACGGGAGCCTCCTCTGACCGCAGCGGCTTCACCGGTCGTTGAGCGCGGACTGAAGGCAATCAACATGCTTTATGACATGAAGGACACCATGTCGCGGATGGTCCAACAGCCAGAGCTGTCACGGGAACAAAGTTTGTTCAGGCATCTCGTTTCTCTCTTCGCATACTCACCCGCTTACGGTAGAATGGCGCCAATACTGCGTTCCACTTCTGGCATCCCTGGCCCGTCATTGCAGCAATGCCTCCAGGGAAATTCGACAGTCTTCCATGACGCACCTGCAGCGTCTTATCCTTGGACCACTCATCCCCATTGCGGAGGGCGGACAGCGCCAGATCGAGGAGCTGTTCAGCCGCGTCATCTTCCCGATGCTGGACGACCTACTCAAGGATCAGGTGTACAACCGGGACCCTGCTGACATGCCAGAGACTCGCCTACGCGCATCTGCTTTGCTGTGCAAAGCGTTCATGCACTTTGAGGTCCACGAGAACCTTCAAGTGGACATCCGGGTGCTATGGATCCAGGTGCTCGATCTACTCGATCGCCTCATGAACGCGAACAAGCGTGATCAGTTGGTACGTCCTTCGTAATGTCCTCATCACTGACTGTTTTATCTAACCGTCGCTCAGCACGAGGCGATTCCCGAGTCTCTCAAGAACGTCGTACTGGTTATGAACGCAACCGGCGTGCTCGTACCACCGTCCTCCGATGACACTCGCAACGAGCGGCAGCAAGCCCTCTGGGCTGCATCGCAAGAACGCATCGAACGCTTCCTCCCTGGTTTCCTTGACGCTGTTATTTCTGCTCCGCTCCCGCCGCCAAGACCAATGACACCCGCATCCGGACCCGCACCATAGGAGAGTTAGGATGAATTGCTAGCATGCATATACTATTATTGTTTCGTTGCATTACTTCCAGGACATACATGATCGCATGATTACATACTATACAAAGCAAGCAAAACGCACAGAGATCGAGACAAAGATTCTTCGTTAAGGCGTCGCCAGAGGTGGATATATTTCAGACGTTGGGCCACACCTTCTCCGCCTTCCATTTCTCAACAATATCTCGGATTGACTCTTGGTCGAACGTCGGGCGCTTGAGCTGATAGCCCATCACCTTCTTTATCTTGCCGTTGTTGAGGGCGACAACGTGCTTGCGGAGGTCGTACAGGTCCATGTATGCGTCAAGCGGTGTTGTCCTGGACACCTTTGGCTCGCTCTTCTGCAACATCGTGTTCCAAGCCCCAACATGATGCTCGTTGATGTCCTCAACTTGTTCCTCAAGCTTGAACTTTGCCATGGTATTGGTGAGGAAGTTGAAGAACTCGAAGGTAGTTCCGAATACGCCTGTGCATGTCTGACCGGCCTTGACCCAAGTCGTCTCGGAATCGTCCACCTATATAATCATGTGAGTGAAGAGAGGAAGCCAAAGCTCTGGGGAGCTTACCAGGTTAAAGAGTGGGGCAATCGGAGCTTCTGTCGCGGCTGTCGCGCCCTCGACGTCGACAATCTTCTTCTTGTCGTTCTGGAACAAGATCTTCTCGCCAGCCATAACGTCCGCTTCTTTCCTGCCAAGAGGCTCCATCCATTTAGCCGCAGCCCAGAGACCTCCGGACACGTCGTCAATATGTACAGTGTGAATTGCATGCTTTCCAGGAGAGTGAAGTGCTCGCATCGGCTCCTTCATGTACCCGTACACAGCTGAGACCTGAATAAGAACGGAGACTGGAGCATACTGGTCAGCGGTTCACCCATTTATCTATCCAAATCATGACACTCACTCTGCCCAAAGTCGACGTAAGGACCGTAAACAAAACCGATACGAAGCACGACGAGATTGAGGCTAGAGGGAGTTTAGAGCTCGCCGATGGCTCCGGTGCAAGCACTGACGTGGGAATCGAAGCCAGAGCCCGAATTGACTCGTGCCACCAGACCCCCGTGGCATCCTCTGGCTTCATATCTTCCTTCTCGTCGTGCGTCCCCTTCTCGGAGACGTCGTAAAACGGATGTGTGAGCCGGACGTAGGCCTTCACGTTGCGCTTTGCGGCCTCAAGCCCGATTTGACGTGCAACTTGGAAGGTATGCTTGATTTGGAACTGGTGGAGCATGGGTTGGTCAGGTGGAAAGTGTGAGTAGGAGAAGACATACTTCATCCGGACGATCGTGACGAGGCTCGCCTGTCATGTCGAAGACATAGTCAAACGCCTCTTGGCCTTCAAGAGGGTCAAAAACAGAAGATATGGTGGCTACATGGAATATGTGTCAGCTAAGTACACATCGCCGTATGTGGATGAGGAACGGACCAGGCATCGTCAAGTTCGCTTGCCTGTACTCCACATTTGGTTTGCTCAAGATCTGCGGGAAGTCTGCGCCAAGATACCTGTACATTATCAGATCAGTCTTGAGTTCACTAAATGTCACTAGTATAGACTGACGCAGTCGGAGGTGCAACTACCAGCGCACGATGAGAGACTGCGAGAGATGCATATAGAGCATGGGAACGCACCCGAATATTTGTCGATGATTCTCAGATTCTAAACATCTTGCATAAGTTGATAAGATAGGCCTGCATAGTCCAAGAGGAATTTGTGCACGCACATTGACGAGCGCCTGGCCCTCCAGCGGCACTAGAAAGGTTGCAAGCGATTTCGAGCAAACATTGAGTCCACCTATCCAACGATCAACCTCCCAGATCTCATCCACACGCATTCCAACTTTGTCAATCACCGAGGATGAGAACATTGGGCTTCCTGGTTGCCATCGCACTGCCAGTGAGGAAGAGGAGGAGAGAGAGAGATTCCGAACCCGGGTAAGCGACGACATTGCTAACACGTCTTTCCCATATCTTCGTTCATGAGAGATGATACAATTCGGTCACGAAGACTCGCGAAGATAATCATACATGCTCGAAAAATCCTTCCGTGCATACTTGGGCTGCTTCTCCAGTGCCCTGGCATAGATATGCTCTGCTGCCTCCCCAAGTGGAAGCGGCGAGCTCGTGCCTGTTGCTAACTCTAATGCCAGGCGCATGTCCTTCACGCTGTGGTCATTTGTGCGTCCAATCAACTGAGGTGTAAACATCCGCACCTTCAGCATCAACGCTGTCGCGAAACCGCCTTCGTAATCGCGTTCACAAGGCGGACTTGCGTCCTTCAAAGCTCCTTTGACCGCTGCTCATCGAGTGTTAGCCGTCCGTTTCTCGCACGAGTGCGTGCTACCAGCTCACGGTTGTTTACCCTGCTAGACCAGCAGCCTCCAGTCGAGCTGTTCACAACCTCAGCCAAGATGGCTGGGTCCAAGCCTAGCTTTCCGCCGAGAAGCATACCCTCTCCAACGATGAGCTGTTGAGCTCCAAGGATGAGGTTGTTGACAATCTTGGCGCCAAGACCAGCTCCTGATGGGCCGACGTGTGTGATCCGAGCCCCCATATGGGACAGTGTTGGCAGCGCAAGGTTGTAGGAGGAAACAGGACCGCCGACAAGGAATGTGAGCGTGCCAGCTTTGGCCCCAGAAACTCCTGTGATATGTGGTGAGGCGCCGCGAAGGCTGTCCGAGTATAGACATAAACCAACCTCCTGAAACGGGTGCATCCACCATGTGTGCCGCCGTAATTGTCACGT
>LCTX01008520.1:6375-35407 GCA_002233555.1 Limonomyces culmigenus | reverse complement strand
TTAATTGACTCATTCCAAATAATCATGCCAGTGTGCATAGCAGCATATAGTGTGTGATGCATCCCCGGGACCTTCGGTTCCTTTCCTCTTCCGCCCTACCTCGAATATAGACGACAAGACTGGCGATCTTCAGCTCCGTCCTCGTCGCGTAGAACATCTAGAGATTTCGGATTGCTCGAGCCTACAGGACCGGTTTGCAGGAATAATGGGACACCGCGACCGCCAGGATGGCTCGCGGCTTTGCCGACTTGCGCCCGAGCTACTCTCTCGCATCCTCCTCTTTGCACAAGTCGCCTCCAGGGAGGCGGACGAGTGGTACGTTCTTGAGACTCCATGGATCGACCTAGATCGTCGATGGGTCGAGTGCACGAGCCTATGTAGCTACGTGCGGGCCGTAGTGCTGGACACATCCCTCCTCTGGACATACGTGGAGTGTGATCCGTTCGCGCCACCTAGTGACCTCACCAACACTTGGATCGCTCGGGCCAAGGACTGCCCGCTCGACATGCGCGTTATGCCGCGAGCACCGGTGATGTATATGGGCAATAGGTCTCGCGATCCGCTCTTCGTGAGCTATCTCGCGAGAGCGCGGAGAGTCCACGTATCGATGCGCAAGTACTGTAGGGCTGGGGAGATGCCTGAAGTTACTCCCGACTTCATCTTCGGTCAGGTTCTCGCCTCGCCTGTACATGCGCTTGAACAGCTCGTGGGTCACTTGAACGGCAACTACGTCACGTCTCTGCCCTCCCTTGGACACCTCGCGACATCTCTGACGTCGCTTCACCTCCACAACCTCGCGATCGCGGAGGATGACACAGACTTTCCGCCGATGCCCCTCCTCCAGGATCTTAACCTATTCATCATGGGCGGCGCCTTGCAGCCGCGCCACATCCTCCCACTCCTTGCGCAAACGCCCCGGCTTGAGACTCTCAGCGTCATATTCGAGGGCAGGGTGTCTCCCGACGCGGGGCAAAGCACACACACCGTAATTCTACCACACCTGCGCGACCTCTTCGTGATGTGTTCGGACCTGGAGCAGATCCAGCTTGTGCCGGCACTCCCCGTGCCCAGCCTCCGCCTCCACCTGCACGCGATGACCTCGTTACATGTTACGCCCAAGGAATACATGGCAGTCGTTGGGCCGTACATGCTCCGCTTCTGGGCGCAGGCCGTGCCCGACACGTCGTTTCCCGCGGGAAGGCTCGAGGTCTACGGCGCCACCGCCTCCGTCAAGTTTGGGGAGCAATACGTCAAGGATTTAGAGGGGACGCCGCGGCTGTTTTGCCGCTCCGACTGGACTACGGCAATGGCCTGGGGGGCGGTGGCCCAGTTGGTCCCAACCGGCTGCCTCGTGGATGACCAGTCGTACCCCGGGTCTCNTGTGCCAGTCGAGATNGCGTATCCGTATGTACGNCATATTGTCTTTGATGATGTGCAGAGTTTGCCACAGGGCTTTGACCAATGCCTCATCAACCGAACGCATACGGGGCATCCTCTAGAGTCGGTTACATTCATCGGGTGTGCGCCTGGCGTCTTGCAGTATGCAAAGGAACTAGAAGCGAGTGGCATAGTCAATAAAGTAGTCTTAGTCCGTTCTCCGTGAAGAGGAAACTATGGTAGTTTGGGTGGAAGGCGCAGGATGAGCATACAGAATATCTATACGGCTGGCGGGGTTGTTCCCTGCTCCTGCTCGATATCCCTGCGACGCTCGAGCAGCAAACCGACACACCGCTCGAGCCCCTCGGCCTCGTCCGGCATTGCGTCCCCGCACGCGGCCCAGCGCACGCGCAGGTTCTCGTCCACGAGGAAGGTATAGCCGACGTAGGCGTTACTCATCCCGAGCGGCTCACGCAGGTACTCCATGTTCTGCGAGGAAAGGAGGTACGTGCGCCGGAGCGGCTCTGGCACCTGCGAACGGATCGAGTGCACGAACACGTTCACGAGCATCGACCGCAGCGTGTTTTCCTGCAGGTTCACCTGCACGTATTGGTAGTGCGGGTTTCCCAAGTGCTTCTCGTTTACGGCGTCGGTGAAGCCGCGAGCGTGGTGCTGGATGGCGAAATGGATCAGGAAGTGGGCTTGAAAGGAGGGAGGCCGGTGCTGACCTCGGAGATGCGTGACGAGAGCATGGAGACTACGGAGACCTTGCCACGACATATGTCTGTCGTAGTGGCCTTCTTTCGAGTGTCTAGTGTCGTTCCCTCAATCGTGGGGAGGTAATGTGCTTTCTGCACGCTCATCAGTACGAATATACACCACGGTATGACATCCCTACACACATTCTCTCGAATGAGCACCTTTGGTGCAATCCACGTCTTCCCGCCGTTGTTCCGTGTCGCGTTCAAGTCCTTGAAGTAGCCCTGGGCTGCCGCCTTGATGCTATACACGCGTCAGCTCTCAGCCACGCCCCCCTCGCCTAACATACTCACATATGACGCCGCTCCTGCATCCGCTTGCCCTCAAACGTGTCACGGTCCCGCAGGTCCTCCTTGCGGACGACCCACCCGGGCTTCTCCGTGCCCGGCGGGTCGGGCACGCCCAACGGACGCGAGAGGAACGGCAAACCCGGCGGTGTCGGGTCCGCAATGGGTGCCGAAGCGGGCGCCTCAGACTTTGAAGATCCAGCGCGTGAGGCGAGCCATACAGGTGGCTTGGTAGATATTCGTCTGAGAGGTAGCGCCCCACACACTCGGAGCGCGGACATGATGAAGGTGTCCGGGCCCCGGGTACTCTTGCAGGACGCGTGAATCACGTGGTCCGCCAGAGTAGCGCCGATGCAAGCCAAACAGCGCCAGACACGTCTTGACCCCTTACCACGACCTTTATACCCAACCTACGATGGTGCTTGATCTCAGGCATGAACCGTCCCGTGCGATCTCTAACAGCGTGCTCAGAGCGGCAAAGGCAAGGCAGGCAAGGCATCTGCCGGCGGTAAAGCAGGTACTGCAGGCGAGACTGGCAGCGGCAAGGGCACATCGCGCTCGTCCAAGGCCGGGCTCCAGTTCCCAGTCGGCCGTGTGCACCGTCTGCTCAAGCGAGGAAACTACGCACAGCGTGTCGGCGCTGGCGCACCCGGCATGTATCGATTCCCTTTGTGCTGGTGCGATTGCTAACTTCATGACAGTCTACCTCGCCGCTGTTCTCGAATACCTCGCTGCTGAGATTCTTGAGCTTGCCGGTAACGCTGCCCGCGACAACAAGAAGCAGCGCATCGTGCCTCGTCACCTCCAGCTCGCTATTCGTAACGACGAGGAGCTTCAGAAACTCCTTGGGGACGTCGTCATCAGCCAGGTAAGCCCTATCATCGTGCTTCGGGGGTCTATTGGCTGATTACAACCCAAGGGCGGAGTTGTACCATTTATTCGTCTCTCTCTTTCTACTTCTTTCCCTCATACAACCTTCGCTGACGATCGCTTTCCACAGAGCCGGAACTCCTGCCGAACGCGACCAAGTACGTTCCTATGCTCATACATTAAGATCTGACCCTGATAGCTTCCATCGTACAGGAAGGGCAAGGGAAGCAAGGAGGACGCCAGCCAAGAAGTCTGAGCACTCTCATGGCCCATCACACACACTTTATCTTCCCTCTTCCCCATCTCGCGAACGGAGATCACTTGAACCATCAACTTACTACTGTTGTACTCGTATCATATCCGCTACGATCTTGTTGTTGTAGCTTTGCTACAGGCTCTGTTCGACCTGGAGTGCGTTTCGCGCTTCTGCTCTCATCGTCGTTTGCGTTCCCCCGCGTCCGTTCCTGCTGCGTGCAGCGTTCGCGCACACCGTCGCAATCAATCGCATTTTCTGCGCTTGAGAAAAATACGGATTCTGGATGATGTCGACGGCCGACGACCCACTACCGATTGGCTGGACTGCAGAGTGGTGGGTTCTGCCGCCGTCCAAGCTCATCCGCCTACTTGAGCAACTCTCAGGAACGACGAGCACCAGCGTTACATCTACATCGGTGCGTGGTTCTCTCCTCCACCAACACTCCCATGTCTGATCGTGCGGAACAGACACGACAACCGGACATACGCAATGGGAGGTCCCGGCCTCCGACTCCATTTCAACCGCCGCGTCCGGTGGCAAGCGCCGACAGTACGCCGTAGGCCAAACTCAGGCGTATTCCGGTGGAGCACCTCCCGATCTCGGATATGGCCACGACCAACCGACGGTGGGATATGACACGGGCTTCACACCTGCTGCTGCCGAGCCGCCGCCAGCCTTCTTCACGCCAGCCGCAGCGCCTAGCTATGGAGCACCGACTACGTATGGCCAGCCGGTGGACCAACTTGCTGGCCAATTCTCTGGCATGGGCATCTCTGCCCCACCTCCGCCACTCTCCCTCCAAACCATCAACCTCTTCGCGACGCCTCCGGACGCCGCGCTCTTATACGCGCCACCTCCTCCGATCCGACTGCCTACGGGTGCGAGCGTCACACCGGACGTGATCATTGATGACTCGTACCAGCGCTCTACGCTAGCTGCGGTCCCAACTACTGCGGCGCTACTGGCCAAGACGAAGCTTCCGTTTGCACTCGTGCTCGATCCGTACCAAAGCGCAGAAAACGTCCCTCTCGTTACAGACCAACTTATCGCTCGCTGTAGACGCTGCCGGACATACATCAATCCATTCGTGCAATTCGTCGAAGGCGGTAACCGGTACGTCTCGTCCCTCTCGCCGACCCGTGCAGACCTGACCTCGACGGCAGCTGGGCATGCTGCATGTGCGGGCTCTCGAACGATCTTCCGCAGCTCTTTGATTGGGACGCGCAGACCAACACTCCCGCAGACCGTTGGGCACGGGCTGAGCTGCGCTGCGGAGTGGTAGACTTTGTTGCTCCCACAGAGTACATGGTCCGCACGCCTCCGCCGTTCACGCTTGTGTTCTTGCTCGACGTCAGTCGCCCCGCAGTGCAGAGTGGTGCCCTCGCGACAGCCACCCGCGCTATTCGGGGCAGCCTTGACACCATTCCGAACGGGGATGGGCGTACCAAGGTCGCCATTATCGCTTTCGACACAGCGCTGCACTACTTTTCGGTGCCTGTAAGTCGGTCAAGTGACGGGACGAAATATGTTGCTGATAATGGTGTGTGTTAGACAGACGGGCGCGAAGCGTCGATACTCGTGGTCTCAGATCTCGACGATGTCTTCTTGCCACATCCTAGAGACCTGCTCGTGAACCTGATAGAGGCTCGACCAGCTCTAGAAACGCTGCTGGAGCGTCTACCCGAGTGCTTTACCGAGAGCTATGCGGCCGGGAGTGCACTGGGTCCTGCGCTTCAAGCGATGTTCAAGATAATTGTGAGTCCCAATCTGATATTATTTTTTTTTGGCTCGGTGACTTATTCGAGATATGGAGTCTGCCACGGGTGGAAAGGTCATCGTCGTCTCGTCTACCTTGCCTGACGTGGGCACTGGCGCCATGAAGAATAGGCAGGATGCATCTCTGGGTACACCAAAAGTGAGTGCTCTACACACTTGTCGATGAGTAGGTTCTAACTCGTCCTGTAGCCATCTACACTGTTACAGCCAGGCAGTCCCTTCTACAAGACGTTTGCGATTGAGTGCTCTCGCTCTCAGATCTCTATCGACCTCTTCCTCTGCGGCTCTCAGCATCAGGACATCGTGACACTCTGTACGTCTACGTCTTTCTTGCTTGATAGTGTTTTCTCTCATGCCTTCTATAGCTGCGCTCCCACAGTTTACTTGCGGGCAGACGTACTACTACCCAGGATTCAATGCTGCTCAACCCGAGGATGCCCATAAACTCATACACGAGCTCAGTGCAGCTGTCACTATGCCCATCATGACTGAGGCGATCACCCGGGTGCGAGCGTCAAAGGGTGAGGAGCTCTTACCATACTGTTGGCAAAGATTTCTTCTAACACCCACAGCTCAGGCATTCGCCTCTCGGGATTTCACGGCAACTTCTTCGTCCGCTCTACGGAGCTCCTGGCTATGGCTGCCGTCCCGCAGGACCAGACATATGTAATCGAGATGGAGATATCAGAGACACTGACAGCGCCGTTCGTGGTGATACAGTCCGCAGTCCTGCACACAACCTGCCTCGGTATGTCCAGATCTGCTTCCTTTCGCTCAACCTGCAGCTAATAAGAGCGGTAGGCGAGCGTCGCGTGCGTGTGATGACGACCGCCCTCCCGACTTCAGGAAGCATCGCAGAGGTGTTCGCAGGAGTGGATGCTGCTGCGCTCGCGGGTGTATTCGCAGCAAAGGCCGTCGAGCGGAGCTTATCTCACAACTTCGAAGACGCACGCCAAGCATTATTTGGGAAAGCTGCAGACGTGCTGCTAGCGTACAAGACCAATGTTACGGCGGGAGGTGGTGCGGGGGCGTCTGCACAGCTTGCCATCTCGGATAACATCCGGATGTTCCCGTTGATGATCCTCGCATTACTGAAGACGGTGAGAGACTTTGACTATAAGAACGTGGATACATGGACTGATGGAGCACGGTCAGGTCGGTATCCGGCAAAGCTCGCAGATCCCGTTGGATTCGAGGGCACATGCACAGGCTCTACTGACGTCTTTACCACTCGATCTGCTGCTACCCTATCTCTACCCCAACTTCTACTCGCTGCACAACATGCCATCTGAGGTACGCCTCCACTTTAGTAAGAGAAAGGGAACGTGCAATCTGACTCTATACACAAGGCCGGTACATCAGGCGAATACGGAGTCACTATGCCGCCTGTGCTCCCGCTGACGTCTGAGAAGCTTGAGCGGTACGGCCTATTCCTTATGGAGGATGGCCAGAACATCTACCTGTGGGTGGGCCGGGACGCGGTCACGCAACTTATAGGGGATGTGTTCAACCTTCCAAGCTACGACGTTCTACGTAGTGGCAAGGTCGGTACACTTCCCATCGGTTCCTTGAGTACCTCTCAAACGACTCCGCAGATAACGCTTCCAATGCTCGAGAACGAGTTTTCAATACGTGTGAACGCTATCGTTGGTCACATCCGTGCATCGCGGCGCGGGTTATACCTTCCGCATGTGTATGTCGTCAAGGAAGATGGCGAACCTGCGCTCCGGCTTGCGGCGCTTTCCTGTCTCATCCACGACCGTGCCGAGGCACTTCCGAGCTACCAACAGTTTCTTCAACAGCTCAAAGATAAGGTCAGCAGGCATCCTCGGCAAGAAGTAACTGTTACTGAAGTGATCGCTACTTAGGTGAACGGCGTGGACACATACTGAGCAGAACATATTTCTATGCTACAAAGAGCTCACACATATATAATGCTGATGTATGGCTGCGTTTGCAATGCTTGTACAGGATGTGGCTGGAACGATGATTATGAGTGGACGAAAGCTGACGGTCTCGAGTGATGTTGTCATCGTCTTGCACAGCTTTCGCACCTCATCCTCTTGCCATGTCTTTCGATGGCTGCGGTATCGAGTTGCCTCTCGCGGATGTCCGTATCACCTCAGCTTTCTGGCTTGCTCGTCTCCAGGTCACGCAAACCGGCGCACTCCCGGCGATGTATGAGCAAATGAAGGAGACGGGACGCTGGGACTGTCTGAAGCTCAAATGGAAGCCGGGCATGCCGAACCAACCGTGCGTAGTTCATTTCTCGTATAAATACCTGACACATATCCGCACTCACAGGCATCGATTCTGGTGGGCAAAATCTGTCCTTTCCTAGAGCCGAGATGAGACGCATATCACCTATCAGGGACTCCGACGTTGCGAAATGGGTCGAAGCGGCTTGCTACGCGCTCATACATCAGGCTGATCCGACACTCTCCACGCTAGTGGAGGAGGCTGTTGACATGATTCGAAGTGCTCAGTGGCCGGACGGCTACATCAACACGTACTACACTGTGCGTTTGCTCATTCGAGATCAGGTCACAGACAACGAGACTGAACCAAGATTAACAGGTCGTGGAGCCTGGAAAACGGTGGACCAACGTCGCGTGAGCAAACTGGGACCGAATTGTGCTCAATCCTCTCATGGGCGTCGATCAGCTACTCCCATGAGATGTATGACGCCGGTCATCTGCTTGAAGCAGCTTTGGCCCACCACATCTACAGTAAGTCGCAGGTATTGCCATCTTACCAGGTGACTCACGACACGCCTTAGGTGGATCCACGCGCCTCCTTGAGCCGATCTTGAAGTACATCAAGCACATTCGTTCAGTCTTTGGGCTCGACGCTGGGCAGAAGCATGGGCAAGCCCTGTGCTGACCGCGCAACGAATCCTTAATCCTGACATGCATCACAGATATCCTGGACATCAAGAGCTCGAACTTGCTCTCCTCAAGACCTATGAGTACCTCAAGTCCCATCCAATCGAATCAAGTTTACTTGACACCCAGATAGTGCTCGATTTGGCCGATTACTTCATTGAGGAGCGAGGACGTATCCGGGGCGAAGGAGGACACTACTTCGAGGTCGAGGCTCGTGCGCGTGGAGAGAAAGCGGATCCAGGGCCAGCCCCACGGGGAGAGCCGCTCTTCTCCTATTACCAAGCGGATGACCGCGTGCGGAACATCATGGAGATCAGCGGGCACTCAGTCCGAGCGATGTGTGACGTCTTCTACTTCAACTAACGTTTTCACTGATCGTAACTCTCAGGTACTGGCTCACGGCAGTTGCTCATTTGGCTCTTATAAAGAAAGATGAAAGCCTTCTTGAGGCCGCAGAGCAACTATGGCAGTCAACGACTGAACGCAAGATGTACGTCTCGGTAGGTGCTTTTCAATCGAGGCTCAATGGCGCAAGCTGATGCTCCTTCAGGGAGGACTAGGCGCGATTGGGGACTGGGAAGGCTTCGGGAGGGACTATTACCTTCCTAATGAGTCTGGTTAGTCGCATATGCCTCTGCTGGTTCTTCACTCAAGACGGTGCTCAGGCTATGTGGAAACCTGTGCCGCGATTGGCCTAGTACTCTTTGCGCATCGGATGCTTCTCATCAACCCACGCCATGGTCGGTATGCCGCCGTAATGGAGCGTGCGTTATATAACGCGGTTCTTGTGGGCATGTCCCTTGATGGCAAGAGCTTCTTCTACGAGAACCCTTTGGCGACGATCGGGAAGCCCCCACAACGGAGCAACTGGTTTTCTGTCTCGTGCTGTCCGCCCAACGTGAGCCGTCCTTTCGCGTTCTCATATTTGGTCTCATGCTGGACACTTCATGCAGGTTGCAAGGCTCTTGAACTCTCTCAGCAAGTACATCTACACATGCACCAAGGAGGATAACACTCTTCATGTCCATATGCTCATCGCATCCACGGTCAGCCTAGAGCTCGCGGGCGGTCAGCACGTCAAGGTCACCCAAGCAGCACAGGGCCCCTGGACTGGCCGGGTGACATTCACTATCGAGGGCCCAAAGGACACGCATATCACGTTCGCTATCCGCAAGCCCGAAGGCTCAGTCAACTTTGAGGTGAGATTACTCCGAAATGCCGGCATGAGTGATCACTAAAACCATATCAGATTACGTCAGTCACACCATCAGCAGTAACACTTGATTCTCGAGAGACCGAAGACACGATCTTCGTTGGATTCGCTGGATGTCTCGCGCATTTCGCAGTGAACTTTGACATGGCCATCCAGCGGCTGTCACCTCATCCTTTGAATGTGGACAACTACCATCATATCGCGTTTGCTCGTGGTCCATTTGTTTACTGCGCGGAGACCATCGACAATCCCGACGTCTTTGACTTGCGTGCACTTCGCGTGTCTGCAGATGCAACAATTCGGGAAGTGATTGATACCGAGTCGTTCGCTCAATGGGGTATGGGTAATATAGTGGTGCTGAAGCTTCCGGCTTACGTCGTCGGGAGAGACGAGGTGATCGAGCTCACGCTCATACCCCTCTTTCTGTGGGCGAACAGAGGTGACTCCGACGTAAGAGTGTGGCTTCCACTTCGGTAGTTTGTATGCTTTAGATGTACATATTCATAGTGCTACTATCTTACAAAAGATGATCGTTGCATTCGTACACGATACGGCCACGTCGGGAGCGAGAATTGTCCGTTGTCGGATGTATGTCCAATGACTAGTCGTTTAGACAGTTCCTTCGAGCCGTATGTTCCACGCGACTGCGGCCGACGGCAGAAGGATCAACGCTGTGAGGATAAGGAGGGTCGACAGTTGGCTACTCAGGAACCGGAGAACATGCGGAACGCAACCGCTCATGCTGTCAGAGAGCGACAGCGATAGGAAGAGGGAAAAGGAGCAGGCACAGTACTACAGTTCAGCGTGAAGAAGTCATAAAAAGGCTCCGTGGATGTCCCGGGACGTGTGAGCCGGCGGGTGCAGAGTAAGTGGATCTGGTCGGGCATAGAAACGGATTCCATGCGGATGCTGCTTGAAAATGTTGGTCGGACGTATAGGCAAGGCAAAGTGAAGACAAGGGGCCAAAGACAGGCGACATGACGGTTTGAGATGAGCAAGACGTGCGGGCCCGAGCAGCGTCCTCTCCTCTTGCTCTTGCATTTGCACATCATCATCGTCGAGTGTCTACCCTGTGTTCGAGCTGCACTACGCTTATGAGACATTTGAAAATCACTTGAAATAATCGAAAGGGCCTATCACTATCATAGATACAGCAAACGTGTGCAACTTGTTCGGCCAACTCGACGCCCAACTGAGACGCGTCTAGTATCCATGTGCTCAGCGACCTCTTCAGGTCATGGTTTCAGCGAGCCTCGTCTTCGGGCCTTCCTAGATCTTTTCAAAGATGCGGCATGAAGATGATTGCATCTTTCGTGACCTTGTCGTTGTGATACGGCATGCCGTGCGGTGCTTCGTTGAACTGGCGTTATGCCTGGCGCACGCTCTGCCGGACAAAACAACCACAAGTGCCGATCCGTGTCCTCACTTCAGTCTTTTCCATCGGAGCCAAAGGGTCCGGTCGCTAGATAACTCCGTCTCGTCGCCGAGGAGCAAGCGCGGAGGCAGTTATGGTGCGTGTCTGCATCAGATCCAGTGAGGTCGGCATCTTCTTACAGACTTATCTCAGTTTCGCCCTTTTCATTGCTTCCCTTCATGACAAGTCTCAAACCATCCTTATATCTTGGGCGCACCGGTATCTTCTTGTCCCCTACCTGTCCTTGAGCATCTGCGCTCCACGCTCCGCAGGCATGATTGTTCCCTGGATTCTCCTTGGCGTGCCATGCGCATTGGCGAAGATACTAGCACCAATTGATACGACGGCACCCTCTGGCATAGTTGGTGGTCAAGTGCAGACAGATCAACCTCCACTAAGCTCGTTCTTCGCGGGACTCCAACCACCGGTATGGAAGATTTCTTCTACGAATCTGGCGATCCGATGGCTTAATCATCACGCAGTTTCCAACCAATTCTTGGTGGGCACCCTATGCTGCTTCCCCTGGCACCGGGTTTGTCGAGCCATGCTTGAGTATACGTCTATCTAATGCTCTTCAGGGTTGCCGCAGGGCCCTTCCCATACGAATCATCTATGGATGGTTACGGCGTTCGCTTCGGTATCTCTGCTTCTCGCCAATTCGACGGGACTTCAATCCATCAATACTCACAGAACGATTGGCGGGCATCGATGGTAGAAAGCAACGGCACTTTTGCGAACCACAAAGCCACCGCATTCGACACGCAGACCGTCACAGTCCAGTACTTTAATGGTTCAGCATCGATGCTTGCATACCTCGTGCCTGGCTCACCCTACATGACGTTCAAGTACAAATCTTCGACACCCTCTCTCACATCCCTGAACGGGGACATCACTATGTTCAATAGAATGAAGCTTAGTGCAGGCTCTGGTATGTCTCCATGATCTCTATGCTGGAGCGCCGTCAGCTCATTCTGCACAGTGAATGCGACCGGCACCCGATTCAACATCACGAACACCCAGGGGACAACCTACGTCATCTACGCCCTCTCCCCCATCACACTGAAGGCCTCAGTCTCGGGTAGCATTCAAGCAAACGGGACTTATGATGGCGCCTTGCGTTTTGCCATGCTTGCAAAGGCTGCACACCAGGCGCTCTTAGACCAACACGCCGCCGTGTATCCCACGTCGGTCGCTCTGGACTATCTACTCTCCGGTCAGACTGGGCAGATCAACTTCCAGTGGAGCACTGTTGGACACTGTAATCAGCTCCTTATACTAACATGGCCACATCATCGACTCGTAATGCAGAAGGGAACCTTTCCTCCTACATCATCTCTCGGTTATCTCACCACCAAGGTAAGTAGTTTGTAGCCTTTAGTGAATTGATGACTTACACGGTGCTTTAAGGTTGGATGTACCCTGCAATTGGCAGCCAATGGAGTCTCCCTTATGCGCTTCCGGGCATCACGTGGAACCCACCACGACCCATCGACAGCTCGTGCTTGTTCAACGTCATCTCAGGTCTCGAGTACGAGGTCGCACAACTGAAATCGTCGGGTCCGACTGTGCCAAATAGTGAGCATTGCGCGAGATGTTTCGGAAAGATGGACTTACGTCGTTCAGAATTTTACTTTTGGGGCGGAACTGTGAACAGCAAGGCCCGTCTCGCTCTGATCGCAGACAACGTTGGTCGGCCGGACCTCGTCGCACCAGTTATCCAATATCTCAAGCGCTCTATCGGTTGCTGGCTTCAGAATAATACGGTCGCTGGCACTCAAGCTGCTTATGAAGCGACTTGGGGTGGGGTTGTGAATAAGCAGGGTGCAGACAGTTTCTGGGTTGACTTCGGAAATGGGTACTACAACGACCACCACTTTCACTACGGATACTTCTTGACCATCGCTGCGACCATCGCCAAGTTCGACTCTGCATGGCTCAACCAATACCGCGACTACATCAATTGGTTTGCTCGGTGAGCTCTTGGTCTTCAGCATACACAAAATATACGTATCTGAACGAGTTACAGGGACATCATCAACCCGTCCTCGCGGGACCCGTACTTCCCTATCACTCGCTGTCGAGACTGGTTCGCCGGTCACTCATGGACATCTGGGATCGCGAACGGGGCAGGAAGCCGCGACGAGGAATCTACCGGGGAAGCCGTCAACGCATACTATGGCGGCCCTGCTCTGGGCATCTGTCGCTCTCCCTCAAGGATATGTCCAATACGCTCAGCTCCTACTCGCCTCTGAGCAGCAGGCCGCCCGAGTCTACTGGCATCTGTATCCCCAGCAATCAGAGACGGACCCGAACAACCCGTACCCAGAGGCGAGCGTTCGTGCGTTGACGACGATGGGCAACATCCAGGACTGGCAGTCCGGCGCATTCCTATGGTGGGGTGCGCAGAAGAGCGAGATTGCGGCGATCCAGATGCTTCCTCTTACTCCGGTCAACGAAATGCTATACGATACGCAGTGGGTGGAGAACGTTTGGCAGTACACTGCCTCCGAGTTTGCGGACCCAACTATCGACGATGCTTGGTTCGTTCCCTTCTCGATCACCAGGGCTGAGTGTAACTCTCTCTCAGGAAGTCGATCATCACCGCAGCATATTTGAATGCGAACCCGCAGGCAGCCGCTGCGTGGAGCACGAACCTCACCAGCTGGGGTACAGGCAACACGTACACGAACGAACTCTTCTTTATCAGGACTCGTCCAAACCCAAGTGGTGCACCAATCTGCACTGCCATGCCCCAGAACCCGTGCGGCAACTTCACGCTCCAGGTTCGTCTCCTCCAACTCTCCGATGACAATTTTACTAACTTCTCAAACAGGTTGCGAGCTCAGGCCAGTATGTGATAGCGAGTACCAAGAAGACGAACCTCATGGCAATGGGGAACGCCACGACTGCTGCTATCTTCAACTCTGGCTGGCTGCCGAACGCTGGAACCCTCCAGCTCACGAGCAGTCGGCAATACGTGACGGCCGATATCTCAGATATGAGTCATTGAATCCTTTTCCTTTTTCTTCTCGGTTAACATGCTTTGCAGGGAACTTCACTCTGGCAGCAATTCGCTCCGTCGCGCAGGGATGGGAAGAGTACGTTATACGACCCAAGTTTGGTGCTGCGGCCGGAGTGTGCTCCATCAAGGCTGTGAGCAACAGCCTGTACATTACTTTGGGCTCGGACGGTTCACTCATCAACAACGGTACATCCGAAGGTGCAAGTGTGGGATTCAACTTCGTTGCGGTCTAGACTAGGGCAGGATATTAACATATCAGCCATACATCGAGCTGGCATGGCATATAGTACACGTAGAGGAGTTATGTATCTTAGAACCCAATGGTATCACTCAAACGCTATACCCACGTGTCAGAGATAGCCAAATTGAGGAATTGGACAACGGCTCACCAGTGGTCGAGTGTGGACGAGCTAAGGCCGAAGGTCGGGTGTGAGAACACAGTAACACAAACAGATACTCGTAGTCTCTCACCTGCGGTCTTTGCATTTCATTGTCCAATACTGGCTTATCAGGATGGCGACTGCTATGGTCTAGGCGATGGTCAGCTGAGCCTTACGGAGTTATTGTAGAGCACAACAAACATTCAACATACTCTTGACGTTTGTCGTATTCAGCGGGCATAGCCTCCCTATGAGGATATGTTAGCTAGCACATAGAGCGGGAAAATGCTACGTACTGGAGCCGTGCAACTAGCTCTCGGTACGTGAGCTTGGATTCAACGGCATCTGAAGGGACGGGTTAGTGAGGTGTCACACGGAATGACGTGCGACGTGACTCACTCAGTATGTGATCGGTGAGGTTACCACCCACGCGCATTTCATATGCTGAGCCGGCATCGCATGCTCCGGCTAGCACCATCTGAAGTAGATTGAATCATTGTCTGCTTGACTCGACGGTGAATGATGTTACATACAATGTCCGGCATCACTCGGTCGTCCAGCCCACTCGTGACCGCGGGACGGTCAGATGCCCCCAGTATTTGCATCAGGTGCTTAATCATCACCGCCAACAAAAAGGACGCTATCATTGCGAGCTCTGTCCATAGTCGGGACCGACTTAAGGTGGCGTTGATGCTAAAGGTGCTCTTTGTTCTCGAGTCCTTCACCCTCGAAGGGGTGGATCCAGAGGTGCCATCGTAGGTCAAGATCCTGCTGCGTAGTTTCGACTTGAAGCGATAGAACGCCTTCAAGGTCGCCGGGAGGCAGAAGAGTTTGAGCTTAAGGACATCTCGGGTTGCATGTTTCGGAAGGTCTATGTGGATAGGTCAGTCGGGTGTCGAGAACAGAGCAGCAATGCATACCGAGGATTGTAGCCGAGTTACAAGTGTCAAAGACAGCCTGAAGACGGTGATCTAGCTACTAGAACAAGTGAGTAACGCTCGAGCACACCTTCAGCTTGCATTGGTCCGGAAGTCGATTCACGAGCGACCTTTTCAGATCCTGAGGGAGCAGATTTAGGGCTGGATCCAGCGAGCTCGGCACTGATACTGACGTTATCGAGGATCTCTCCATCGACCGCTCTAATAGCTTTGGGCATGGTCAGACTAAGTCACAATACGCAAGTTTGAGACGTACCCTCGTCCGCTTCATCGCTTTCGCTGCCGTGCGTGCACGGTACCTGGAGGCTGTGCCCGGCATCTGCTCGTATCACGAGTGGGCGATGTGCAGAAGGGTCGCAGTACGCACAATACAAGAAGAGCTCATCCCCCGCTTGAGCATGAGCGACAAGTTTCTCCATGTTTCTTAGCTGAGCGCAGGTTTAGCTATTGTATTTCCTGAATAGGTAGAGCTCTCACTATATTGCGAACCGTAGGCTGATAGCATCTGCGTACGCACTTGTCGTCCTTCATAATCGTGATGTTCTTGTCCTCGTACTTGCAGTGATCTACCGGCGGGGTCAGAATCGTAGATCGGGTTTGAAACTTTGGAGTAGGACGTACCCTTCAACATCTGTACCACCCTATCCACGTCCGTGTGCGCATGAGTGAGCTCATGCCAGTCCTCGTCATCGGTCTCCAGACGCTGGACGTTCTTGATGCCGATGCATAAAGCTCGTTTCCGTGGTTCGCGGATCTTCTGAGGCCTCCAAGCTGGAGACGGGCGACCGAGCGGGATGGGCGACATGGGGGCGGGCGAGCTGTCTAGCGGCGACCTCGCTCGCGCGACTTTCATTTATGAGTCCTTCATCTACCGCACCCTCACAGCTTCAGCTTTCGGTGGACCGCCTCCGACTCCAGTAACGACTCTGAACGCTGGGGCACTATTGTTGATTACAAGGCGATTGGCAACGTGCATCTCTGCCGGCAGCCTCGAGGATCTTGTACCCAGCTCGGAAGCAACGAACAGCAGTCGGCGGCGCTTTGCAGTCAATTGCTCTATCAAGCGCGGGCAACAAGGCTCGTCTTCAGCGTCATGAAGACTGGATGAGGCAGGTGAGATGCACGCCATGAGGCAGGAGGACAAGCAGCATTGGGCCGGGGTACAGTACACAGCCACATTTGCTGCACTTTCTTAGCACCTGATCATGGCTGCGCTCGACCACCACCGCGGTCGCCCTCGAGTCATTCTTGCGCATAAATGGCGCCAGTCGTCCGCGCCCCGCGACGTAAGGCCCTGATAATTGGAGTCAACTACGTGAAGAACGAAGATTGGTCAACCCTGAAGGGCCAGGAGGATGCGTCGCTGTTCCGGGACTTCCTCATAAGTGAGTGCGCATTCGACCTCTTACGCAAAGGCCGACGCTCATGATGCTGCGTGTGCCAGATAAGCGGTCGTGGGCGCCGGAGGACATAGTGCTCATGCGCGACCGCTGCGGTGTGCGGCCGGGCCTCCGACCTACGCAGAACAACATTGTGAGTTGACGTCACGCGTCTGGAGTGGATTGCTGACTGCGGGGCTCAGAGGATCCAGATTCGGCGACTAGTCGAGGGCGCGGCGCCCGGAGACCACTTTGTGTTCTTCTGTACGCACCCACCGCACTTTTCCTTCTTCCTCACGCGGACCGATTCCCAGTTGCTGGCCATACTTCGCAGCTAAAGAACGGAAGTCATAGCGAAGAGGACGGTATGGATGAAGGTGCGGACCTCCCCGATTTTGACGGCACAAACTGCTCACTTAGGTCTTCCAGTCCTGATCCCATGTGACTGCGGCGACGACCCTCTCGACAAGCCAATTATCGACAATGTGACTTGGATCTCTTTCCACGGGATGAACTAGAGCTAACCCCAGCTTCCGTAGGAGTTGAAGCGCACCCTCGTTGATCCGTTGCCAGCAGGCAGTAGCCTGACGGCGAGTCGGACATCTCTATTCAAGCCGGGATGGTGCTAACACCTACTGCGCAGGCTGTTCTCGACTCCTGTAACTCGGGTACCCTTCTTGGTATGCTTCTCTTCTCATCACTATCCATCCAACCTGACCACCTTGAATCCCAGACCTCGACCACTACAAGTGCAACGCCGTCTACGTGCCCTGGGTCTCAAAGGGTACGCGCAAGACCGAGACGCCGCGAAATAGCATAACCCGCCAGCTCGCCTGCATGGGCGCACTCGCCTCGCGCAAGACCAAGTTTGCGTCGCTCGGCCCGCGCACCCTCCTCTCCGTCGACGGCACGCTCCTCGTCCGCCGCCCGCGCTCCCCCTCGCGCTCGTTGACGCTGATGCTGAGGCCTGAGTGTGTGGACGCACCGCCCGCGCGCTCTCTCACGTCCGTGTACTGGCCAGCCGAGCCCGGGGGGATGCAGAGCCCTGTGCGGCGGTGCTTGTCGCCTGAACGGATTTTCGCATGCGAGGGCAACTGTGCTTTCAACGACCCGGGCGAGCGGGCGCATGTGGTTGGTGCCTTCATCGGCAGAGTACAGACAGGAGCTGATAAGGCGGCAGGTCGCGCTCTCGGCGTGTGCAGACTCGGAGAGTGCGTGGGAGGGCGGGAGCGGGTCCATGACAGTGGTGAGTATGCCATATCTTTTCTATTGGTGCTGTTGACGGATGCCCGGCTACAGGCCTTGGTCAAGCTCTTGGGTATCTTACATTGCACTATACTATGCTGCTCCCTGACTGTTTTGTAGAGGACGATCCGGAGATGACACACCACAAACTTCTCGACCGCTTAAGGTCGGTCACGTCCAAGTCCCGCATGTTTGTGCTCACGAGTCTTCCACCAGCCACCGGTTACACGAGAACGCCCGTGCACTGCACCAGTGGAGCCGGGGCCAGAAGCACGAACAGAAGCTGAAGCAAGGCTCCCGCAAGCGCTCAGCGCCGGAGGGTGACGAGCCGGAGCCGGAGTACGAGATGAACAACTTTCAGAGCCCACAGGTGTGTGCTTTCAGTGCACGGGAGAGATCGGCTGCTGACTTGCGGGCTCGTAGTTGAGCAGTCATTATCGTCTGGTGAGTGCTTGGGTACACGATTTCGAACGGCTATTCTGACCTTCAATATTCTATCTAGCACATGCACGACCTTTTCATCTTGTAGTGGCTATGCACCGACCTCGGATTTGCTTTCTAATTATCTGCTTGGATCATGCTATCTTTGCTGCCTGTCTGTATCGTATCGCTATGTATCTGTTGTGTTTTCGTAATGCATCATCTTGTCGTTCCTGCACACGTCGAGCAGCGGTACAGTCATAGACGTCCTCAAAGTAAATACGCATAGCCTGCACTTGACCTGGTGAAGCGACGACTTTGGGGCGGGTGGACAGAGTAGCTTCGAGTTGGGGCGACGCCGGTCCGGGGTCGCTCTTTGTCTACTTCCATCACCTGGCGTCTCTGGCCATCGTCGGACCGATCATGATCACACTCGCCGGTTTGGACACACGCGTCTACGAGCTAGAGCAGGATCCCACCCGATTGAAGAGAGCACACAATGCCGACGTCGAGTCCCATGCCGAGGGAGATCGCCCGAGGACGCTACTGAGCATGATATGGACATGCAGCCAACTGCGCTCTGTTCTGGAGCGCTCTCGGGGATTGTGGGTGCATATCAACCTGAGCGAATGGCCTGAGAGCACGGTGTCCGCCTTCGTTGCGCGGGCATCGCCTTGCCCCCTCAGTCTCACATACGAACCATATTTCATAGATGACAGCCAAGAGTTGCGTCTTTTTAGACGGTGGGCCCCTGCTGCGCGCATGCTGAAGCTTGACGGCATTCAGAATGGCATTGCGTCATTCTTTGCTCAGGACCCCGACCAGGCACCACGGAGGCAATCCATGCCCCGTCACTCGAGTCATTGTCGAATTTCGGCGCGCTCGAGTGTGGACAGAGGTCGGGACTGGATTCTCAATTCTTCATCGGTTTTCAATGCCCTAACCTGGTGTCGCTGAGAATCGACAGTGTCGAGTTCTCCTCCTCTCGCACACACTTCCCCGGGATACCTCACCTCCGTAACCTACATCTTGGAGATACCCGCCTCTCGTTTGGAGAGCTCCATGCGCTCCTCGGACGCATGTCCAGTGTCGAGAGTTTGGGACTACGCCGCCCTTTCAAGCCGGATGCGCTGAACTCGTTCGACCATGACGCACTCCCGCTTGACCTGCCTCAACTCGCAATCTTGGAGGTCGACTGCACCGTGGAGTGCCTTGTACAGTTTCTCAAGCTCTGCCCCGAGCCAGCTCAGCAGCTTCATGTGGCCAGCACTTATATCTGCGTGTATCCCGAGGACGAGTTCGACGGGGAAGACATCCGACAAGTATTTGAGCCGGACGCTTGGTCGTCGACGACTGGGCCAAACGCCTACATCATAGAGCGCGCGTTGAACTTCTGGAAGACCCACTCCCCAGATGCCCTGCTTGTTGGTCATGTCTACTCTCAGCGGGGCCCAGACCGGATCGAGCTCTCCGCACTCCCAATCATCTCGTACCGCCACTCATACTCGAAGATCACGCAGCCCGACCCGCTCCTCGAGCACATCCGCACACTGAAGTGCTTCCTCGGGGTCAACGCATGGGCGTGCAGGAACTGGTCGTCCGACAAACTGGACCTCACGGCTCTACTTGCCGTGGAGCATGTGGAGATCTCGATGGACTCGGGGAGTAAACTGCTGTCATCGGTGTTGGGTATCGATAGAACGTTTGGTGACGCCGTTGGGTGGATCCGCGGGCGTCATTCTCGAGGTCGGCCACCAAAGTCAGTGCACCTCGTCACCACCGGATGGAAGCCTATGATAACTGCCGCACAAGAGATGCTGGCCGAGGGTCTCGCGAGCTCCGTGACGTGGACTACCCCTCAAGGGACGTATGGCACCGGGCACACTACAGAGTAAGTTGGGACCTATACAACCTCTTGTGATATACATGCATTTCTAAACAAAACTCATGGTCTGTTTTTCAACCCTCGAATGTGAGTGAATATTGCACCAGATACAGTTGGAGAGCAGTCATTTGACCACAACTTTGTATTGAAACTGCCTTGCCTGACTCCTTCCACTTTTCTACAAGCTTTCTTCAACGCCCTACGTCCCCATTTTCAGACCTGAGCAAAGGTGGTGAAGTGAGATACGCTACCGTGACATGCGAGCTTGAGGAATGCGTATGACTGGTCTGTTAGCCGCACTACTGTATCGTCACAATGCCATTGTGATACCGGTCGAACATCCATAGTAATGCAAGGTGACGCCCCATTCCCCGATCTCGCATTCTTCATCAGGAGCTGCGTAACACGCGATAGCGTGCGAAGCGAGGGCCAGGTAGCACCGGGAGGAGTGACCGAACACGATCGGGATGGACGAGAAGCGCGAGAGCGCGAGAGGAGGGCGATTTTGCAGGGATCGGGCGACGCATAACGACGTCGGACACAAAGATGCGCGTACACTGGCAGAGCGATACCGGGATGAGCACCGGGACAGGCGACGATGGAGGCGACAGGCAAAACGCGACGCGCGTGTTTGGTGCTCTGCATACACGCTACGCTACTCCGAACCGCGCCGTACACACACTTCTGAATTAGCGGGCTGATAATCGCTCCGGAAATGCGACGCGATCACCTGACCAAGCACTGCAGTCCACGCGTCCGCGCGGCACACACCTCTCTCCGCCCCCGCCCGCGCCGCCATAACAACCCGCGCCGCTCTCTGCCCCCGCAACCACCGCGCCATGCCCTCCGCCGCCGCCGCCCGCGCCTTCGTAGCGTCCTACGCCCCGCCCGGCCGCGCCGCGCCCGTCGCCGTCGTCCTCGGCGGGACGGCCGGCATCGGCGCGGGGATCGCGCGCGAGCTCGCGTCCGGGCTCCGGGGCGAGGTCGACGTCTTCCTCCTCGGCCGGAACGCCGCCGCCGCTCAATCAGTGCTCGACTCGATGGCTGCTGCGCCGGGACGGAAGCGCGAGTTCGTAAAGTGCGACGCGAGCCTGATGGCGGACGTCGCGCGCGCGGCGGGCGAGGTGAAAGCAAAGACGGAGAGGGTGAATTACCTCATAATGAGCGCCGGCATCATGACGATGCAGGGCCGGACGGAGACGGCCGAGGGCATCGACGAGAAGATGGCGCTGCACTACTACGCGCGCTGGAAGCTCGTGCACGAGTGACGTTCTGTTCTCCCCTCCCCCTCGTACGCCGGCGCTAATGGGGCGTGGCACAGGCTGCTGCCGCTGATGGCGCGCGCACGAGACGGCGGCGAGGACGCGCGGCTGCTGAGCGTGCTCGCGCCGGGGTACGGCGGCGCGATCGACGCGGCGGACCTCGGGCTCCGGCGCACGTACTCCGTCAGCGCCGCCGCGCTGCAGATGCCGTCGTACAACGACTGCATGATCGAGGTCCCTCCCCTCCCCCCTCCCCTCCTCTCCCTGCTGACCCGCGACGCGCAGTCGCTGGCGAAGCGGCACCCGGGCATGGCGTTCGTGCACGCGAACCCGGGCTTCGTGCACACGGGCCTCGCTGCCAACTCAAACTCGCGCGTGCTGCGCGCGCTCGCCCCGCTCACCACAGCCCTGTCGTGGGTCGCGGGCCAGAGCGCGGACGACTGCGGCGCGCGCTTTGCGTATGGCCTGCTGTCTGCGCGCGCGGGCGCGAGCCGGCTCACGGACCGCGCGGAGGACGCGGGAAGGGCGAGGCTGTTCACGGGCGAGGAGATCAACGAGAAGGTGTGGGCGCACAGTATGGCCGAGACGAGGTGCAGATAGTGTGTCTGGATTGGGTTGCTAGTGCAAAAACAAAGTGTATGGACATATCAATTCCGGGCGCCATCAGCCCGGTGGCTGCGCATACGCGCGCTCTCCACCATCAGACATGTCAGGAAACCTCTACAGCCATACCTAGCGCTCTACCTCCCTCATGCCGCACCCGCACACGCGCTACGCTAAGCGACCCCGCCGTGCGCCCGCGCCCTCCTCCGACGATGACGGAGCACCGCGCGCGCCGCGGCGGCAGGCCGTGCTCGTCGGCGTCGGCGGCGCGGTCCCTGCCGCCGGGCTCGCTGCGCTGCGAGCGCACCGCGACGTCGACGCCGTCCAGGTGCTCCTCCTCGGTGTGTGCGACCCTCTCGCGGATGTATGCGGAGACTGAGAGGCAGAGGTGCTGGGGTTTCGGACGCACGACGTCGTCGCGATGCGCGATGCGCCCGGCGTGCCGCGCCACCTGCGCCCGACCAAGGCGAACATCGTGCGTGCCTGTCGCCGATAGTGTGCGGATTGGGGCTGAGGATCGCGCGGGCAGGTCCGCCAGCTGAAGCGGATGGTGCGGCACTCGCGCGCGGGCGACTCCTACTTTTTCTTCTGTGAGCGGTGCCGCCATCTGCTGTGTTGGCGTCCTCGCTCACACACATCCAGACGCCGGGCACGGCACGCAGGGCAAGTGCGACTCCGACACCGAGTCGGACGGCTTCGACGAGTGTCCGTCTCCCCCCCTCCCTCCCTCACACCACCCTCACATCCGAAAGACTAGACATCCACACGGCCGACGGGCGCGCGATCAAGGACAACCGACTGCACAACCTGCTCGTGCGCCCACTCCCGCCCGGCGCGCGCCTCACCGCGCTCTTCGACGCGTGCCACGCCGGCACGCTCCTTGACCTCCCGCACGGCGCGTGCTGCAACGCGCCCGCGAGCGTCGGGCTCGCGATTATGGCGGCGCACCGTATGCTCCGCCCGCTTTTTGGTCGCGTCAATGGCACCGCGCCCATTGAACCACCCATCGAACCGCCGCCGAGCGCGGAAACGGTCATCATGGCCGCGTCGGCGGGCGCGGACGACGAGAACACGCCTCCGGTCCCGCGCGGCCGGCGCACCTCGCCATGCTCGCCCATCACGAAGCCCGCGCGCTGCGACGGGCTGTGCGAGCCGCCCGGCGCGGGGGGCGCGCCGCGCGCGAGCGTCGTGTCGCTGAGCGCGTCCGCTGACGACGAGCTCTCGTTCGAGGGCACCCTCGGCGGGCTGCTGACGGGCGCGTTCGTCGAGATCCTGCGCGCAAGGGCGCAGCCGACGTTGCAGGAGCTCATGGTCGGACTTCGGGCCAAGTTTGCGAGCACGTATCGCGAGCGCGTGGCGGTCGCGGCGCAATGTGAGTGCGACTAGTGGTGGAGGGACGAGGGGCTGATGCAGGTGCAGATCGCGGATTGCCGGACTTTGACCCGGACTGGGAGGCGACGCAGCGCCCACAGCTATCCTCACTCTACCCGCTTGTATAGCCGTTCGCCCTACTGCCTTCGATGATGTTTCCTGACCGTCGTTGCAGGATCTGACGCAGCCGCTCATTATCTAATCTTCTTTGGTTCGGTCTGGATCCCTTATATCGTACAGCGCTATCGCGGACGCTCACTTTCTACTCACCAGCTGTTGCTCAACCTTTGTTGTTGTCCTCGCTACATGTACTTTTCTAATATATATCTGCTGTCTACGTTGTGCCACTCCGTCTTCGCCGTCTACGCGCATGTGAAGGAATTGCCGGTCACGCCACACGGTGAGCACGCGCTCTTCTTCAGAGCCCACCACCATGTCCGGCAAGTGGCTTCTCCCCACTGTCTGCCACCGCATGCTGAGCGGGGCCAGACCAGATTGAGCTCAGCAGCGCGCCAACGGACACGCCGTCGTTCGTGCGCTTCTCGCCGACGGACCCGAACCTGCTGCTCGTCGGCGCCTGGGACTCGGTGCGCTGCGCTGTGCCCCTCTGCCCTTCCACACCGCGGCTGACAATGAGAACAGACTACGCGCGTGTACGACGTCGCGGCGAACACGCTCCGCTACAAGTTCGACCACCGCGCCGCCATCCTCGCCGGCTGCTGGGGCCCGAGCGGCACGCACGCCTATGTCGGCGGGCTCGAGGCGCGCGTGTGCGAGTACGTGCTTCTGTGCACATGCATGCGGGTGCGCGGCTGACGGGCAGGAAAGGGTCGACGTGCGCTCGGAGGAGATGCGCGTGCTCGGCACGCACGACAAGAGCGTGTCGACGGTCGTGCACGCCGCGGATCAAAGTACGCTAGCGAGTCGAGCGTGTAGTGGTAGGTTTATCTGACGAAGCACGCAGACCTGGTGATCTCGGGCTCGTGGGACCGCACGCTCCGCGTCTGGGACCCCAAGTCCGCCAACGCGCACCAAACAACTCTGCAACTTCCCGAGCGCGCGTACAAGGCGGACCTCGTCGGCACGACGCTCGTCCTCGCGCTCGGCTCGCGCTCCTTCCACATCTACGACACGCGCGCGCTCGCGCGCGGGCCGGTGCACGTGCGCGACAGCCCGCTCAAGTTCCTCACGCGCTCCGTCGCGGTGATGGCCGGCGGCGCGGGCTTTGCGGCGGGCTCCGTCGAGGGCCGCGTCGCGGTCGAATACACGGACCCCTCCCCGTCGGCACAGGAGAAGAAGTATGCGTTCAAGTGCCACCGGAGCACAGTCGGCGACACCGACCACGTGTGGGCGGTCAACGCGCTCGCGTTCCACCCCACGTACAACACGTTCGCGAGCGGCGGCGCGGACGGCACCGTCAGCGTGTGGGACCACACGAGCAAGAAGCGCCTGCGCCAGATCCCGAAGTTTGGCGCGGGCGTGAGCGCGCTCGCGTTTGCGCCCGACGGCGCGCGCCTTGCTGTTGGCACTGGGTACGGCTGGGACGAGGGCGCGGCCGGCGCGCGCGCCGCGGGGCCTGCGGGCTTGCATGTGTTCACGCTGGGGGATGACGCAAAGGTGCGTCTATGTGTGCGTAGTGGGCGGGTCAGGCACTGATGGGACTTGTACAGCCGAAGGGGTGGACGGGACCGTAGGTGCAACGCCTGGTGACGCTTCACCGCAGCACCTCCAACTTTCGGTGAACCAGCATCCTAGATACCCTCATCTGTTCAGAAAAGCCATTCGGGGTCTTGGTACATAATATGTGTTGTATGTATTGCACATCTTCGGAGGGCTAGGATTGATGAGAAGTGTCAATGTGAGCCATCTGCAAACGAGAGGAGAGAACCAAACGGGAGAGCAAGCAAGAGCGAGTTGCGATTCCAAGTCCAGTCCAGTACATCCCTAGTCTACGCCTCTGACTTCGTCTCAGCGACACTATGCGCCCACACCTTCGCATTCACCTCCTCGCTCGTGAACAGCCCCTTCCCCTTCCCCCCAATATCCTCGCCCCGCTCGTCGATCCTCCCAGCGCCAGCGCCCGCGCTGAGCATCCCGTACGCCATGCGCGCGCCACAGTCCTTCGGGCTTGCCGCCACCCCGACGAGCGCGAGCAGCGAGAAGAGCAGCGTGCCAAGTACGCGGAATACGAGCGAGTTCGAGTTCGCCGCGATCCCCGTACTCACGATGCCCGGGTACGCGTGCACGAACGTCATCCTTGAGTGCCGTTTTGCCAGCGACTGCGCGCAGCGTCAGTAGACGTGCGGGCGGCAGGTCTGAAGGCGCGGACCTCGATCATGCAGTCGTTGTACGACGTCGTTTGCGCGGCCGCCGCGGCGAGCGAGTACGTCCTGCGGAGGCCAAGGTCGCCCAGGTCGATCTTCCCGCCCTTGCCCGCCGCGAGCACACTGAGCAGCCTCGCTTCCTCGCCCGCGTCCTGTGCGCGCTGCATCATTGGCAGCAGCCTGTCCCGCACCGTCAGCACACGGTCGCGCACGGCGAAGACGGACAGACGTACTCGTGCGCGAGCTTCCAGCGCGCGTAGTAGTGCAGCGCCATCTTCTCGTCGATGCCCTCGGCCGTCTCCGTCCGGCCCTGTGTTGTGAGGACGCCGGGGGTCATCACGAGGTAATTCACGCGCGCCGTCCTGGCCTTGACCTCGCCCGCCGCGCGCGCGACGTCCGCTATGAGCATCGCATCGCACTTTACGAACTCGCGCTTCCGTCCCGGCGCAGAGGGCATCGCGTCCAGCACAGTCTGTGCGGCGGCGGCGTTCCGCCCGAGGAGGAAGACGTCCACCTCGCCCCGCAGCCCCGCCGCGAGAGCGTGCGCGGTCGCGGCGCCGATACCGGCCGTCCCGCCGAGGACGACGAGCACGGGCGGCGTGCCAGCCGGAGGAGCGTAGGACGCGAGGAAGGCGCGCGCGGCGGCGGGCGAGGGCATGCGGGGATCGTGGGTAGGGTGTGGATAGAGCAGGAGCAGGAAGAGATGCGACGCGATCACATGACCGTGCACGCGGCAAGCGGTGAGTGGGTACGTGTCTTCCTCTTCCCCACACTTCGCCGACCCTCGTGTCTCCGCACTTTTGCGCTCGTACATCGCACATCACGAGTTAGCATCGGAACAAACCCGCCATCATATATGCCGAAGGCAATCAAAGATGAACAAGGGGTACAGCAGGTACTGAATCGAATCGCATTCGTCATTAGAACCATTGAAAAGTTTGCCAGGACGGCAAGACAAAGAAGAAGAACATCCCAAATGCAAAGAGACGTCGGGCGGCACATCTGGGAAAGTTGAACGTGCGTTCTGTACGAAACCTCCAATGTATTGTTCTTACGCTGTGTCACAGGTACGTCTACGAGAGCTTCTCGAACTGAAAGCAGGAGGCAAAGACGTCTCTGAAGAGCTGGGCAAAGTCCAAGAGGACATACGTCAGGCCTTGATCAAACACTACCCAGTACGTGACATCCTGGTGTATATCACCGTTTGTGTTGGGGGTTTTTGATACAAGGAACGCGATCCCTTTGAAGTAGACGACATCTCGGGTATGGTGGTTGGACGCGCCAGCGCCGTGGACGGAGACGTGCAGATAGGGCGGGTGGAGCAGGAGCAGGACATAGTTCCATAACAGTACTAGACTCGTGTATTCACAATCGGGTAGGTGTCGACGTTGCAGTACTACTTGATCAGCGGCCCAAGGACCTCCATCACCTTCTTCGGCTGCCAGCCCGGGATCAGGTCATGAGACGGCGGGTTCGGGTGCAGGCCCTTACCTGAGTCCCAGCCTATGAACTCAGCCACAGGCAGGTTATTCGGGTCCGCCTTAAGCTGCTCCTCTAGCGGGGCCCGTGGGATGTGTGTGATCTCGATGGGCTTGGACGACAGCTCCTGGACCTTTGCGGCGACCGAGTTCCACGTATGCAGCGCGTCATCCACGTCTGCATCTATCACTGCAAACGTGGAGGGCATTCACGATGACATCGCCCTGGAGCGTGAACTTTGCGTTCTCGAGCTTCTCCTTCCTGAGCTCCGTAAGCACGTATGCGACAAAGTACGCGACGTCCTAGATGCTCGTCGTCGACAGCTTCGCATCGCCCGAGCCGGGGATGACGAGCTTGCCCGCAGTGACGTCGAAGCCCATGTACTGGTAGAACTCCATCCACGGGCCCGTGAACACCGCGACGGTCGGAAGGCCCAGCTTCTCCGCTTGCATGTACACTGCGAGCCTCTTCGCGAGGATTGGGTCCGTCCGGTTCGTGAGCGTGTCGCCGTACTCGGCGGGCACGAAGAGCTTGACGCCCGCAGCATGCGCGGCGGCGAGGAGCTGGGGCTGGAGCGTGAGCCCCGCGATGCCGGTAGTGGAGAGGACGACGTCGACGCCCTTGAGAGCGGAGACGGCCTCGGCGGACGAGACATCGTATGGGCGGATCTAAGCTCCTTTGGAAGAAAGCTCCTGGTTCTGTGAGCTGGAAGCGGATTCCTAGGGACAGTTATCATGAGCGCAGCAAAAGGCAAGAGAAGCTTTATCGCTGACATGGCGGGTCAAGATGATGACCTTGGCCTTGCGCTCGAGAAGGTTGTTCGCGATACGGGCACCGAGGAATCCCGCTCCCCAGATGGCAAAAGTCTTGTAGCCAAACATGTTGAGCTTGCAGGAGATGAGATGTGTGTGGGAAGAGACCGAGAGTGAGTGCTGAGATGCAGATAGTAGCCTCGAGAGCCTCCGTACTTATGAGAAGGTGGCCTTTGCTGTCGAGCTCGGTGAAGCCGTCGGTGGCCGACAAGAAGCTGACCGAGAACAACGCCACATGTTGGTCAGAGGCCTGAACAGCATCCACGAATGCTTGCTAATAGCCTGCCAGAAGCGCGCTTCTTGACGCGCCTGGCGGCGAGAGGGCACTCAGTAGGCCAGCAGTAACTTGAAGGAGAAGCACTAGAAAGATCCCAGGAAGATACCGTGGAAGGAGGCGCCAGATGAGCCACAAACCCGGTTTAAATGTACATTGGTCAGCCCAGGAGCACTGCGAAAGCGGAACGCCCGTTTGCATGGAGGAACGACATGAAGGTAGGAGGCAAGCGTGGAACATTCACATCTTACTCGGGTCCAAGCATTCCCACGGGCTGGGGCCTGCAGCCCAGAGGTACTACATATATCTTCAACCCAACGCAGCGTTATTGTGACAATATGAAAAGTATTGAGGAACATTTGAAAAAAGTGTATCAGTTACAAGTACAATCCGACAGGTTTACTGCCTCCTCAAGCACTCATCCTCTTCGCTGCGAACCGCGACAGCCGCCGCCGTTCGACTATGACTGCGCTGAGGAGGATGTTCGCACACAGCTCAGGCGCGTGGGCTTCTGGTGAGAGTGAAAGTGTGGTTCGATGAAGTGGGGTCGACGATTTGTACGAGTCGACGTTCCGCCCTCGAAGAATGGCGAGCGGCATAACCGAGCTGCCATGCCGTCCTCGGCACTTGGCACTGAGCCCGCGATAGCACTGAGTAAAACAATCAGTTCGATAAATCACACAGACGTAACGAGAGAGTGTCTCACGATGGCCGTGCCGTCGTCATCGTACGTCCATAAGAGTGTGCGTTCGGGACGCGAGTCAAAATCCCAGGTGAAGCGAGGCTGCAGGAAGATGAGTC
>LCTX01008519.1:36172-68906 GCA_002233555.1 Limonomyces culmigenus | reverse complement strand
ACCCTCCGATGAGCGTATTCAACGCCCACCGATGATCACGGCAGTGAAGAAACAGCCCCCACCCATCTTTACGCAAAGTCAGATACCTCTCTTCTCTTCTACACAGCCTTCAGCTGCGTTGCACCTCACTTCATCACAACCTTCGCGCGATGGCGGATTGGCAAAGAACGCCTCCAGTCAAGACATGATGCCAAGCACTCAAGTTTTAGCTGGCCCGCATGGTGGTCGCCCGTTGGCGAAGAAGAAGAAGAGAATAGGCGGCTTCTGAGTCCCAATGTGTGAGTGGCAAGTGGAGGTTTATATTACATGTTCGTGCACATTACGAGATATTCTAGTTGCATGTGGGCGGTGGTATAGGCTCTAAACATAATGCGAATTGGGCTGCAGCGAGTCGATGAAATTGGAAGTCATGTCGAAGAACGTCCATAGTAGACCATGGGTAGTGATAGACCGAATGGCACTCACTGCAAGTCCTCGGTACATTCGGGATATGCCTTGTATCACGGGCTTTGGGTTCGATGGATCTGGCCCTAAAACACATGAAGAAGTGTTAGCAAGTTATTCGAGCAGATGGCGACAGAATGCTGTACCTCGGACCAACCGATAGAGAGTTTCGAAAGCGCCTCTATAGCGTTCACCCGCAAGAGAGCGTTGCTGCACCTTCGTCTTCACACTACACAAAACGTGAGTGCGCACCGCTGACCTAACACACCCAAAACTCACACGTCCAACGGATAGATGAGAGCCCAGGAAGTCACACCAGCCAGTGACCCACACACGAATGGGATCAATGAAGAATGAATAGGCAGCCATCCCGGCGTTGCACCTTGTTCTCCTGAGGAGGAGCGTCCGAGTAGGCTGCGCATAGCGTCATACTCCATGAAGTAGAGCGAGGTGCCGAGAGTGTCTCGCACTGCAGTTCCAGTTGAGTTGCGAATAGCCGAGGAAGAAGAAAATAACGTACAAGCATGAAGACGAAACCCTGTATACAGGCCAAAGACACCGTTTGAGCGAACGATGTCCTTGACAGCTGTCATACTGGATGGAGGCTTGGTGATGGCTCTACCTTGGCTTGCGGCGATGGTGTACTCCAGCTGCCTTCGAATCTACTTGCGGTGTTGGAACGGTTTACTGGAGCGAACACAGCACCGACCTTGACAAGTTCGAACGCTACGAAATCACTAAGTTAGGTCAGTATGAAGGAGTGAGTAAGCGAAGCTACTGACGAACAGTTCCCATCGTCACCGTCGCTCCGGACGTGGCTCCGGCGATACCCTGGAAAGAGAGAGTAATGGCTGAGCAAGGAATCAATGTCTTGAGTGACAAGATCTTACTCCCATAAGAGCAGCATCTCTCCAGCCCTCTCCAGAGAAGAGGTGGCGATGGCGCAAGACATCCTTAGTGTTGGAGTATATGGTAAAGGAAGTCGCGCCTGCGCTCAGTTAACTATGCTGTCGGCGCTTCAGAGCTTGAGTCGACGTACGAACAACAGATATGGTCACCAGAGGTATCCATAAGCCTCTGAAGAACCCGCCAAGCCCTTCTTCACGGTAGACAAGTGATGCAAGCTTCGGGATGGAAATGCTGCTGCCTTTGTGTGTCTGCAGACGGGATTTGAGGGAGTCCAACTAACTTCAGGTTCATTATAGAGCTCAGGCGCCTTGAGAAGAGGGTATAATACCGGGTATCCGACGAGTGTTGAGATGTAGCTGGCAGATAGAGAACACACCACCACTTTGTGCTCTACGCAGATCCGTCAAGTTTCGTATACGGTAGATTATCGAAATGTATCACCTTGAAGATATGCGGATTGTCTGCCCGTGAGAACGTTACTCAGCCGTCTATTGAACATGCCCGCCTCAGCTCATGTGCAGTGTAGAGACGCGAGGTGTCGTTCGCACCTTTCGCCATCCATGTGAAGCGTTCAGGTGTGAGCCCTTTGAAGCTGCCTTCACAAATCAGATTTCCCTGTTCTTGTGTAGGTCGTGATAATAGTCTATCAGCGTTCAAGAGTGCAAGCGTGAAACCCGAAGGCAACGGACGGAACGCGGAAGGGGTAAAGCGCACAACACGTCACTCTGGTCCACCGCGATGCTCGGCTCCTTCGGATCGGCCAGACGTGAGTGATGGAATCAGAGAAAGCAATACACATGCAGCAATCGGCCCCCCTTGCGCGGTAGTAGTCACTATGTACTGTCCCCCCTCAGATCTCATCATCATCGTAAGTCTCCTTCACGAGCCTGTAAAGTCGAGATCAATCACTGTGTGCAGAGGAGTACCAGAGACTCGTACCTATATATCGATGAGGGTGGATGATCTCCACTGAATATTTGTCAGTAATTGTATCTATCATAAAGACGAATAGGCAGCAGGCTTACTCGTTAGTGATGTAAACGTCCACAAGCTCAGGCTGGACGTAATCAAAATACGGATTGAGAACGTCTACCTTATCCACCAGATGGCCGTCTTCGAACCCAAGGACGCTGCTAGGATCGGCAAAATCCAAGGCTCCGTATTCATGAAACAAGTTCCACAGCGGCGTGAGCTTGAACTGGCCGGCACAAACGACCACAGGTGTGCTATGTGCACGGGCTGCGGTTGCAGCTAGGAGCGCCCCTGTGGCCGCAAACATGCCGCCGTTCGCCAGGATCGCGTGCGCGCCGATGATGACCTTGTTGACGCGAGACATGAGAGCATAGATGGAAGAGTCAGGTACTAAGAAGGTGCTGATTCCCATCGACGCCAGTGAACGTGCCATGTCGTGACCGTTATACCTAATGTCTGCTGTGAGCAACGACATGCATGCACCGAAGAAAATAGAATGACTCACGATGGTCCGCACTCAGCCACAATAACTGTGAACTTGCGATAGTTGGCCGCGACCTTAAAGAAGGACTCGACCGTCTTTGACCAGCCAATCGTCAATATGATCTCACTAAGGTTGGGGAGTTAGGACGTTCCTAGCCATAGCGAAGGGGCTTACTCTGAATGAATATGATCCTTGGCGTTCTTGGAAATGTTGTCATAAACTGTCTCCAGCTCGTCGAACACGTCCTGGATGGCCTCCATAAGAACAGGTTTCAGATTCTTCGCGAAGGAATCCTGGTCATCGGGGTCATTCTCCTTTAGCAGTGACCTGTCGCCGTGTAACACATCCTTGGCCGGTACTTGAAGCTGCTGGGTGCGAGGCTGCCCTTGCAGGACGAACTTTGCGATCGAGAACGCTCCTGGCCCGCCCGACGAGCGGACGTTCAGGGTGCCTTTTGAAGCGGTCGTGTACTCCTCACGGACATGATGCAGTACTTTGGCTACCGTGTTGCCGACAGAGTACTCTTCGCTCGCTCTCTTAGTCGCAGTTTACTTTCAGAAGAGAGTCAAGTGCGCACCTTTTGGTTGGGCCTCCACCAATTTCCGGCCTACGGAGCGGATGATGTCGACTAGTTGCTCTATGTTCGAGAACCTCGCTCGGGATACCACTTGTCTCAAAACCAAGACCGTCTCCAAGGCTGTCTCTCGCGATCCGACGACTTGTCTGAGCGCCCACGCGAATAAATAGATCGGTTGAACGATGCTCGGCAAGATCGTTCACCGTCGGCGTAGCTTTGCCACTAGCGTTTCCACCAGCCGGTCGGTCAGGACATTGTCGCGATGTACAAGATCAGGTGCCATTGTATCTGGATTCTGGTGTTCGAAAACGAACGAGGAGGAAAGAGAGCAAGACAAGATGTGGCACCGTTCAAGCAGGGTTCGAGTCATCAATTCGAAAGTGGACTACAAACAATTCATCCAATCCATAAACTACATGTCTACTATATAGGTGACAACACTTTCACATCAGACCGACACATGCCAATCCAGGATTTGCGCCCATTTGCCCGGGAGGAGCTGCGAGATCTGTTCGACGTCCTTGTCGCCTCGCCCAGACAAGCACTTCAGGAAGGACGAGTGAGTGAAGGTTAAGGGAGAAGAAAAGCTCTGATGGCTTACGATGACGATGTCCTTGTCGCTGCCCATGGTCTTGGCCAGGCGAACTCCCTCCCAAATGGCATGCGAGGACTCGAGCGCAGGGATGATGCCCTCGGTCTGTGTGAGCATGCGGAACCCACGGAGCGCCTCCTCATCGGTGGCAACCACGTATTCAGCCCGTCCCGAGTCCTTGAGCCAAGCGTGCTCAGGGCCAACACCTGGGTAGTCAAGGCCAGCACTGATGGAGTGGGTCTCGATGATCTGGCCCGCCGCCGACTGGAGGACGTATGTCCGTACTCCGTGAAGTACTCCGGGCGTGCCCTTGGAGAGAGTCGCACTGTGTCTGTCGCCATCGGTGCCTAAAAAGAAGTGAGAACAAGAAGCGGAGCGTGTGAAAAGACATACCTTCTCCGCCAGCCTCCACACCGATCAATCTGACACTCTTGTCGTTGATGAAGTTGTAGAACGTGCCAATGGCGTTGCTGCCTCCTCCGACGCAAGCAACGACTGCGTCAGGGAGCTTCCCTCGCACTTCCTGCATTTGCTCCTTGATCTCTTGGCTAATCACCTTCTGGAAATCGCGAACGATGGTCGGGAAGGGATGAGGCCCGATCGCAGACCCAACGAGATAGTGGGTGGTGGAGAGGTTCGTCACCCAGTCACGGAACGCTTCATTGACGGCGTCCTTGAGCGTCATCGATCCGGAGTGGACAGGAACAACCTTAGCGCCCAACATTTGGATCCGGAAGACGTTCAGTCCCTGGCGGCGGACATCCTCGGCACCCATGTAGACAATACACTCCATGCCGAACTTGGCGCAAGCAGTGGCGGTCGCAACGCCGTGCTGACCCGCGCCCGTCTCGGCGATGATCCGCTTCTTGCCTAGCCGTTTGGCAAGGAGGATCTGACCAATGGCATTGTTGATTTTGTGCGAGCCTGTGTGGTTGCTACAGGGTGTGTTAGCAGTGCGCGTGCATCCTAACCCCATATAACCCACAGGTCCTCCCGCTTCAGCCAAACGGTCGCCCCTCCCCCGATTTTGGTGAGATTCTCAGCCTTGTAGAGGTTGGAAGGCCGGTTCATGTAGCCGTACAAGCTCCTCCACTCTGCCCAGAACTCGGGGTCAGCCATGGCCTCCTTGTGCACGGCCTCGAGCTCAACCAGACAGTCGACAAGTGCCTCTGGCACATACTGTCCACCGAACTGGCCAAAGCGCGCCGGTAGGGTGCTCGGGTCGGAAGCCGTATGAGATGCCGTAGGGCCGTCCTGAGCAGCGTTGGTGATGGGAGTGGTAACCTTGCCGAGGACCTGTTTGACAGGAGCAGGCTCTTGACCCTTCATGCTAACTTCGCGGCAGTAAACCTCGACCTGGGATGCGACCTCGCCGGGCGCTGCATCACGAATGACCTCTACCAGGCGACTGCCGATGACAACACCATCGGCACCAGCAGCAGCGACCGTGTCGAAGTGCTGCCGCGTGGCGACACCAAAGCCAACGGCTAACGGTACAGTGGCATACTCGCGCACACGTGCAATTATGTCCGGGAGTTCAATGTTAACTTCCCCGCCCTTTGTGGATCCGGTCGTTCCCATCTGCACGATGAGTCAGCTCGCTTCGCCTAGTCCACCGGGGAGTTCCGCATACCTTCGACACGACATAGATGAACGAATCGGCAATGGAGGACAAGAAGCGGATGCGTGAGAAGGAAGTTGACGGGGCAATGAGAGGGACGTAAGACAAGCTAACGAGAGATTAATGTGGTATGTGCACAAATTGTGGTCTTGTGCTCACTCAGCCGTCGTGCACTTGTCACGGAAGATGATGGCCTCCTCAGGAGGGAGATCCACAACAATGAAACCGTTCGCCCCAGCCTCGTGGGCGTCTTGAATTGCCTTGGACTCCCCATACGATAGGAGAGGGTTGTAGTAGCCTACGATACATCAACTTCAATACTTGGTCGTTGCATGCGACGATGTGTCGCGTACCCATAAGCAAAACTGGTGCCTTGAGACCTTGGCTACGCGCCTCGCGCAGGAAACCAAGACACATAGGATAGTCAACGTTGTGCTCCAGCGCAATCTACGAATCGTAAGTTCCAATCGCCTCCTGCACATACACCGACCATACGCACCGCGTTCGTCTTCTGAATGGCTGCCCCGTCCGCGACGGGATCGGAGAAGGGGACACCGAGCTCGATGATGTCGGCACCTCCTGCCTCCATCGCTAACATGATGGACACCGTGTCATTGGGCGAGGGATACCCGGCCGTGACGAACGTCACGAGCGTCGGCTGCCCCTACAGAGACAGTTAGAGGTGGAAGGCATGATATAGAATATCGCAACTCACCTGCGCCTTCTTCTGCTGGAAGACCTCCTTGATGCTATTCATGGAGAAGGGGATTTTGGGAAGAGGAGAGAGGGAAAGAGAGAAACAGATGACTCGATACTCTGGAGCGCCGATCTGAGGGCCATGGTGGAGAGCGGGTAAAAGTAGGCGGATCACGCGATCGGCCCCGACTAATCCGCGTATGTCGCGTCCGTAGACATCGCACTTGTATATGACACTCCACACACGGGGATAACAGCGGTGATTATGTATAAGATTTAATATGTATCTAGCAAGCTCGAGCACAATGCATGTCTCTAGTTACCAATACGGATGCTATGGCTTCGAGTCTGCTCCGGTTCGCTGTGCATCCGCATTCTGGATACGTTCTTCTGCTACTTGTGCTTCAAGTACTCGTACTTGAGCGAGAAGACGGTCTCTCTTGGCCTTCATCATGTTCAGGTAGTCTTCGTCCGATATCTTGTTGAAGAGACCCAGGCGGTCGAAAATGCGCTCAGAGAGCGGCTTCCGCGTCTCCACCCTGTCCTCCGTAGATGTCGACGGAGTTGTTTCGCTAAGGGGGCGCACATGATGCGGAGTACCGGAGTGAAATGTGTCAAACTCCCGACGCAGTAGACGCTTTCGTCGATACACCTCGGCTTCATTAACGCAGCATTGGACCAGGACACACACAAGGGCGCCGGTGGTTGCTCCTGAAAGAATTCCGCTTGCACGTCCTGTTCGAACGGAGGGTCAGTGTACAAGGTAGGCGAATAGGCGACGAGCTCACGCTTCCATGAGTTCAACACCGCGCCGCTTATGCCACCACTGATGCCCGAGTCCAAGAGTTTCGAGCCGCGCGCCTCGCTAGGAGACGAATCGTCTCTTGAGAAAACGAGTCCGCTCTTCTTATCTTCAAGCAATTGTCGACGCCGGCCGTACTGTCCTCCGTCGATAGTAGAGACCAAACCGGGACTAACGATATACTCCCGTAGCGTGAAGAAGGTCGCGCTAGCAATTGCCGAGTTGATGGCAGTAGAGCCAGCGTAGGCGGCTGGAGACATGCCCGGAAGTTGTCGTAGCGAACTATACATGCCAGCCAACAGGGCTCCTGCGAGTGCTTGAACAGATTAATCACTGCAGAGCCACGTCATGCGAGAGACATTCACTTGCATGTGCTACCGACACCGATCGCGACTGATTTTGGGGCGTCTGGATCCATTCTAGTGAACAGCGTCGTGGACCGTCGAGTGGACGCGACAAGAGACGCGCTTGGTCCACGTGATCGAGACTTCTCTCTTTTCTTGCTTCAGGCATGGCCATAACTACTGGGGATAGTCCTGAACGTCATTCGCGCAAGAGGGCTCGGACTAATGTCGAGGACGTCGACGCGAAATCCCTCGGCAAGCCTGCACAGCAAGCAGGACTGTTCGCACCATTCCGCGCTCTTGGTCTGGTCACAACCAGCGTCCCATTCGCCCTCCAGACTCGTTCTTTCAAGGGAGCAAGTGAAGGGCCTCGGGTTCATATCTTGACCTGCCTGGGACGATCATGGGCTTTGTGGGATGGTGCGAAAATGAGCCTGCTTTTTGCCGGTGAGTGAGTGAGGTTGGTTTTGTACCGTGAAGATTACTTACGTCCTCATTTCTGCCAGGATCGGACGCTGGAGCGCCTATCACTTGCGCTGCTTTTGATGGAGACGCCATTTGGGCTGCCGCCGGGTCTAATGTTGTCAAGTACATCCGTGGCAAGGAGGTCAGTCGTAAACAGTACTCCTACCATTGCACTTTCTAACCATCATTTGTAGGTATGCAGGTGCACAGATCCATTAGAAGGCACAGTGAACTCCATCCTTGTCTTTGGGACCCAGCTACTGGCATTGACGGAAGATGGGCGTCGGATGATTGTGTGGAACACGGACACGTTAGGTCAGTGCGCAGCTCCATGATGCGTTCGACGACTGAAGACCCAACAAAGAGGTCCAGGCTACTATCTCCTTCTCTGCCGATTTCACGGCTACGTCAATGTTGCATCCTGCTACTTATCTGAACAAAATCCTCGTCGCGAGCACTCAAGGCACGATACAGCTGTGGAACATCCGCTCGGAGTAGGTCCTGCTTTGATTAGATGTGTCTGCACGCTCGTTACTTACTTCAGTCACAGATCATGTATTCACACCTTCTCCGCCTCGTCCCTCCTTGCCTCTCCACAAAAGATGTCGACCAGTGCTAACCCCATCACCGCATTGACCCAGTCGCCTGCTATCGACGTCGTTGGTGTCGGCTTTCAAACGGGAGAGATCTCAGTATATGATATCCGTGCCGACGAGCGGCTGATGCGAATGTTCATGGAAGGGGGTCCAGTCCGTGCGCTGAGCTTTAGAAACGGTACCTTCGATCTTTTTTCCCAAATTGGACCCGGCATTTGACACGAGCCTTTGGTAGATGGCCAGCCTATCCTTGCCACAGCATCCGCCGCAGGCCATATTGCGATCTGGGATCTGAACGCTGGAGGTCGGCTGATCCACATAGTTCGTGGAGCCCACGATGGAGCTGTTTCTGCCATCTCCTGGATCCCAAATCAGCCAATTCTCGTCAGTTCCGGGGACGACAACAGCGTCAAGGTACGTATCTCGTATGGCATATTTTGGATCTTGGCCTTACCTTCCATGATTAGCAATGGCTCTTCGACTCCGCTACAGCCCCGCCTCGTCTGCTCAAATTCCGTGCAGGGCATCATCAACCCCCACATCTTATCCGCTATTATGGAGAAGATGGCAAGCAGCTCCTGACTGCTAGCCGAGATCGCAGTCTTCGCTACACAAGTGTCGTCCGGGACTCACGATCCTTTGAAATGTCACAAGGTTGGCATTCGCTTGATAGCTTGTCCGTCGATATCTTTCTGAACATTATCCCAGGCTCCTCGCAAAAGAAGGCTACCTCGTTATCGTCCACGTTGAACTCGTTGAAGTCCCCGCCAGCAATTGCGATCGCGCATTCGAGTACGCGGTCAAAAGATTGGGACGATGTGGTCACAGCACACTCGGAAGAGCCTTTTGCTCGGACTTGGACGGTCTTGAATAAGAGGGCTGGCAAGCACACGCTGACACCCTCGGTCCCTGCTGCATCTGCAGTTGGCAGTGTCAAGGTCAGTCAGCTTTCAGCGTTAGCAATGGTATGTGTGCTTACGTTCCCTGATGAGGCTGTCTGCGTTTCGGCTTGTGGCAACTTCGGATTGGCAGGTACTTCCACCGGGGTGGTAGAAATGTGGAACATGCAATCAGGTGCTAAGCGTAAGAGCTTTACGATCGGCACGTCGACCACCGCTCGCCGGACGAAGATCAAGAAGGGCGCAAACCGAGTGATCACAGGCATTGCTACTGACTCTCTCAACCGCACCGTGATTGCATCAACACTTGACGGAATAGTCAACGTGCGTCAGGTATAGGTCCTTGAGTCCTTGTTTCTCATACCTCTTACAGTTCTTCGACTTCCATTCAGCAGCATTGGAACACGCCCTACAACTACCGTCCAACTGCGTTTCTATCCTCCTCGATCGCAACAGTGGCCTTCTTGCTGTGATCTGTGACGACATGATCATCAGGATTGTGGACATTGAGACGCATAAGGTTGTCCGTGAACTGTCAGGTTTCCGGGGTCGGATTTTGGATATCGTACGTCTACGCTTACTTTTCTCCACCACCGACTCACAGATTCGTCTAGACCTTCTCACCAGACTCGCGTTGGATCATCGCTACTGCTTTGGACTCCATCATTCGGACGTTTGACATTCCAACGGGACGGTTGATTGATGCCTTTAGAACAACCAGCGTGGCTACCAGCGTCGCCTTCTCCCCGACCAACGATTTCTTGGCCACTGCTCATGTGGATAGCGTCGGCGTGTTTCTATGGTGCGGCATGGTCTACGCCCTCGTCCGAAGCTGTACTCATTACATACGACAGGGCTAACAGAGCTCAATACGCAGAGGTCTCATACAGAACGGTGGGCGACACCGACATAGTTGACGTCTCTCTCCCGTCTACGCAAGGGGTTGCGGAAGATGAAGGTATGGTATTCTGTTGGATTGAGCCGCCTTTGATGCTGAATGATTCACAGCTTTGGAAGCTCTGAAATCTCTTACCCTTGACGTGGAGCCTGTCGATGTGTTTATGACACCCGATCAACTGGACGAAGAACTGGTTACGCTCACGCTTCTTCCACGTTCACGATGGCAGACGCTCTTGAATCTGGATGTCATTCAGGTAAGAAAGCCATGTCGTGAGCCCAAAGATAGATGCTGATGGTCGCTTCAGCAACGGAACAAACCGAAGGAAGCTCCCAAAGCCCCGGAAAGGGCCCCCTTCTTCCTGCCGACACTACCTGGTGTGGAGCATCGGTTCGCCGTCAATGAGCCCAGCAACAGTGCAGAGACGGAGAGGTCTACGCGACGTCTGGACAAAATTGCTGCTGAAACGGACAGCATCTTCGTGCAGAAGCTCGAAGCTGAGGAGTCCACCAGTAACTGTAAGCGCCCTTTCCATACCTCCTCGTGCATCAACTGATTTGGTTTCACCAGACGAGACGCTGTTTTCCTACGCCAAGACGCTGTCTCCAGCAGCCCTTGACCTTGAACTTCGCTCTCTTGTCACGCTTGATCAGCTTCGTGTCTTCCTGGATGCCCTGATTGGAAGGCTTCTTTCACGACGCGACTTCGAGGCTGTGCAGACCCTGCAAAATGTCTTTCTACGTATGCACGGAGAAACGATCATCGCCAACGAAGAGCTGAGGCCAAGCCTCGAGCTCTTGAGTGAGATCCAACGGAGTGAGAGTGACAAGGTGCTGGAGCTCCTCTCAGCATCGCTTGGCACGTTGGGCTTTGTGAGGGACGTCGTGTAAACTATTCGTCTTGTTCGATTTGTAGTATTTCGCGATGACATGAAACAGCTTTCTCGCATCAACTACGATTATCAGGACATGATGAGAGCTCCCACGCTTCGACAATGCCCTTACCCTGCGAGTCAAAACCTCCCAAGGCCAGCCACTGCCCATTGCTTCGGAGGGTGTTAACTTTGGACACGCGAGGATTCTGACTGACGTGTCTCTGCTCCAGCGATGCAACTCCTTCCTCATTGACCACAATTTCCAGGTGAAACATGGTGCCCAGAAGTGAGGTTGCCACGATCGTCAAGGCAGATACGAAAGTCCTAATAACCATTGTCAGGTGTTGTTGATACGGCAGTCACAGATGGGCCACTTACACGCCGACTACGGGGCCCTCTGCAACGACTACATCCAAAGTAGAGTCACTCGCCAGGCCTTCCCACTTACGTGCCTTCTTCTTTGCCTGTGCAATACCCTTTCCTCCACCCAACCCAGCCCATATGCGACCATCTGCAGTACCCGCAGCCACTATGCCAGTGGAACTCATGGCCGAGCATAGGACAAACGGGGGCGATAATGAGATGCCGTTCTGTGGCATTCGGGGTGGAGTCGAATCACCTATAACACCGTCAGTAGATGCAGCAAACTCCAACCCTCATCACTACAGACCGCATGAATGTTTCGAGAGCACAGAGCCTTGCTTGTGATCGAAGTGGAGAAGCGTACAGTCGTAGCCTCCGCTAACGAGCTCATTCGGCCGATCAGGGATAAACTTGACGGTGCTGGCAATCTTGATCGGAATGATGAGCTTCACTTAGAGCGAGAGGGAAAAGTTGGCGGCCGACATTGTCATGCGTCGTTTTCATGCGCGAGACGCGACAGGTCGCGGTATCCATGACGCCTACAAAACCACTGTCGGACGTGAACGCAAGTGAAGAACCATTGGCACTGAGGCTGAGCTAAGGTATTTTATGAGGCACTGGCGTCACAAAGCCAGTTGATTCGGGTTACCTCATTCAAGGAATCCTCTCTATTGATACCAATGATCGTGGACACCGTGGCATCGGCAGGATTGAGAATAAGCTTCTCAGAGTCAAAGCTCAGCAAGTGGACCTAGACGTGGCTTCAGTACGCTTCATGCTAGTCCCAGCCATCATCTTGTGTACGTGATCCTCACAGGCAATCCAAATTTGTCGACTGTGGCCTTTGCTTTTAGACGATGCCGCATGAACTATAGAGGCGACTTCTCCCTCTAGGCCACGAAGGGCTTTGGTGACTGTTGCTCCTGGCAGATCGAAAAGACGGACAGTGCCATCCTCTCCGCCGACATAGAGGTCACTGCTGTCGACACCGCCGAAGGCCAAGGCAGAAACAGGTGCCGGTGTACGGAGTGTCGCTACGTGACGGTGTTCACTCATTGCGAGATCGGATGCCCAACCAAGCGTTCAAAGTAGGAATGTGAAGATGACGGGGTGCGGCAGCAGCACAATGTGCCCATTCTCGGAGGGTGGAATGAACCAAGACATCGACGCGGGGTCGCGTCACTCTCCTTGACCGGCGCGCTCATGGCCCCAAACGTCGCGACGAAGGACGCCCCCAAGACGGTTGCGGATATCGAGAAAGTATTGGCGAATGACATCAAAGTCAAGGTCGCAGGTCGAGCACCCCTCCCCTAGTGTTATCGCCGAGCTGATGCCGAAGTAGGTGTCGATGGTGAGGGTGCAGCGGGCTCCTGTGATCAAGTACTTACACACACTTCATCCAGTCGACGGAGTGCTACGAGGGAAATACATGGTGATCACCAATGATGACTTACATGTTTCGTGACGTGGGGCTCAACATCGTTCAGGCCAAGGATAAGTTCCTGAGTGCCGTGTCCTCAGACGGCTTTGGGTTTTGCAGCGTCATCTTGTAAGCAGCCTATATCTCACCTATCAAAGTACCCTTCTGAAGATCTCATCCCCAGTGGCTGGGATATTCACGACCAGGTCTACTCTCGAGAGCTGTTGATCTCGAATCGGGGCAACGGCTACCGGGATGTGTTAGCAGCTATCGATCTCTCTACGTATCGCCGCATACCGTGGGAGAACAACGTTCCTTTCTTTCTCGTGTCTTTCCTCGACCCAGAAACACGGGAACCCATCTGCGCCTGCCCCCGCGGAGCTTTGAAGAAGGCTATAGATCGCGCTGCATCTCATGGATTCGAGGCTGTGGCAGGTGTCGAATACGAAGTGAGTGTGTCGACAACTTTTGATGTCAAAGTGTGACTTATGCGCTCCAGTACTTCAACTTCAAAGGTATGAACAGTATCACTATGTCATGCATCTACTCCAATCCCTCTAGAAACACCCGAGACTGTGGCAAGTAAGAAGTTCAGCGACCTTGCTCCTTTAACCTCAGGAAGTGAGGCTTGTACCCTTCTGTTATCGATGTGGACTCATGGGATGTGTCCGTAGTGCACGGCTACTCCATGTTGAGGACACAGCTCAACACGGAATACTTCCAAGATCTGTTTGACGTGGCGGCAGATTTTGGTGTCGATATTGAAGCACACCGTGAGTGTGTGCTCGCTACTCTGCTTCTTCATCGCCTCATTTCTTTGTAGATACCGAGACTGGCCCGGGTGTGTTCGAGACGGCACTTGCGTACCGGAATGCCATCCGCATGGCGGACAACGCCATCCTGTTCAAGTTCACCGCTAAGAGCTTGGGTATGAAACATGGAGTTATGCCTAGCTTTATGGCAAAGCCGTGGGGAAACGTGAGTCCTTGACCACATCACTGCGAAACACACTCATGCTTCTTGGGCAGCTCCCTGGATGTAGCGGGTAGCTTCAATGAACTTGAAATTTGCATTTGGCCCTAACAAATCTCTTTAGCCACATACACGTCTCTCTGAGGAACTCCGATGGGCACAACATCTTTGCTCTCCCTGAGTCCCAAGTCAAATCTGGGCGCGAAGGAGCGGCCAACGACGACGTCAAGTACATGAGCCAGGAGGGCGAATGGTTCCTTGGTGGAGTTCTAGAAGGTCTTGCCGATGGTATGCGCTCTCCCTCCACCTAGCGATCCTGCGTATCTAATTACCACGACAGTCATGCCCATGGTACGCTGGCATGGGATTATCACCACGGCAGCCACTCATTTTGTTGATAGCTCGTGCCGACAATCAACGGGTACAAACGCTTAGTGGGTGGCGAAGCATTCTGGGCGCCCAATGCCATCACCTACGGCTACGACTCGCGTGCCGCGTCTGTGCGGATCCTCAGCCCGCCGTCGGTACCCCCGAGTGCCACTCGGCTGGAGATCCGGGTGCCAGGCGCGGACATGAACCCATACTTTGCCCTTGCAGCTGTTTTCGGCCTGGGTCTGCGAGGCATCGAGAACAAGACGGCCCTCCCTGGCCCACCGGTCAGCCAGCAGAAGCCGGAAGATCGTGCGACAGGCAAAGTAAGACAATGGCTAACTTTGTCATTCTTTGTGTTCAAATTCTTGCCATTACTCAGGTCAAGATGCTCCCTACATCTTTGGAAGCCGCTACGCTGCGTATGATGGCTCCGGGCAGTATCGCCAGGGAAGAGAATGTACTCGGCAACGATCTAATCGACCACTACGGTGGCACTCGAGAGCATGAGATCCAGCTATGGAACGAGGCTGTCACGTCTTGGGAAGGTACGTCGGGCCCAATCCTTATGTACGGTCTGGGCTGACAAGAGTCTAGTCGAGCGGTACTTAGAGCTGGCATGAGTACGTTGTTTCGTAGACGGTAGGATGTATGAATAGACAATGCTGGCGGATATATCTTGTGAACGAGTTCATTAGTTACTGTACATCCTCTCAGTGACAAATCAGGCAGAGTGGAGACAGATCGAGTGCGATGACGCCGAGTGAGGCTAAATGTGAAGGGTGCGCGTCAAGCAGTGTAATTCAACACCTTGAATTGGCACACTTCGATGATGCGCGCTCCGGTCCCCCTTTCATCTCTTCACCAGTCCACATCCAGTCCACCTATTCGAGGTCAAAGACCTCAACGAACTTCAGGATTAGACAATGCCTGCCAGCCCTCTTCGTCGTACCCTTTCCGCTCCTGCCGCGCGTGACAACGCCGCACCGTATCTGCCGACTCCCCGTCGCTCGGCGCGCCAACACAGGCGTCGCGTTCTGGGCGAGATTGATTGGTGGAATGTCGCGGGTGGTCAGGGTGACGTCCAGCTTGCGCCTCTGAATGAGCAGCATAGCTTGGTCCCTGAGGCACGCGTGAGTCCGTTGACGGACTCCGTCGAGGTACTCGAGCCCGACGACGTTACCTTGTTCAACGTACCCTCCGACACTCCAATGGCTTTAGCGCCTCAGGTTTGTGCCCACTCCCAATGTATGTCTGCTGCTTGCTGATTGTATCCATCAGCCTGAGTACCTTGCCTACGAGCTGGCCAGTCTCACATTGGCTCCCACGCTGTCCATTGCGCCTCAGACTCCTCCTCGTCCGAGGTCTGGACGTCGCGAAACTTCCCAATCCCCATCCTTTTCCGACGCATCGTCGACCCCTTCATCTCCTGGATTCACAATCCTGCCATTGTTCGCGCCAGACTTCGGGACTCCCGAGAATACACCTCATCGCAACAGGACACGCCGTGCTCGAGCACTCCAGCGCACTACCTCCGAGCCTGCCACGCCTTTGCGTGCTGTGGGGTCTCGTCGTCGCCACCTCGAAAGATTAACGACTTCACACTCCGTTATGTTCAGGTCGCCCCTTCGCGACGAGAACGCTCCCGTTGTGGCTCCGGACCTCTTCAACTAGACTGATTCATCCCTTTCCCTTTCCCATCACGATCCACGTCATTTCTGCTGTTCCTTCAATGTGCCTTCCGTTCCCCGCAGCACAGCACACTTCATATGTTTGTCCACCCGTCGCCTCCATTGATCAATGCTGCATAACCGTCCATCATCGCCTTGTTTTCCTCCGACTGCCTTTCTATCATCTTCCCTGTGTATCTGTGTCATCTCCTCCGGCCATAAAATCCTGCGTCATTGCATACTCTTTCACATCAGCCCTTGATTTCTGTTCTGTAACAGTAAAAACAATTGATGTACTTGTTTCCTGTCGCCTGCCACGACTGCAGTAAAACGCGTCGATAATGAGTGGTTTGACGCGACCATGTGATCGAGTACCCTCTCTCCACATATTTCGCTCAAACGACAACGATATGTTCAAAGTAATAGCATCTCCGAGAATTAGACCTCATCGAAACAGGCCCGCGATTTGTTTCGGCCCTGAGGCTTTGCTCCACCTCGAAGGCGCCATGGGCCCGTATCTCCGTTCGAGGGGAGCCATCGCCTGATGGATGTTTGGAGGTGGATGCGACGGTATGCTGTGACTGTCCGGCCTGTGATTTGCGTTGCCATTGGGTACGCGAGTAGGAGGAGGATGTGGTTGTGGCTGTGACTGGGCTTGTCCCTCTCTGGTCTTCCATGCATGCTTGATGACGGGACCACGTTCAATCAACTTATGTCCAGTTAGCATCTATGAGTGATCAACATAAAGTATGGTATGCACCGTAGCTTGTTCCACCCCGTCTGAGATACTGAGGATGATCTTGTCGACGACATTGCGGTGATTGCCGTTCGGTTTGTCGTCGCGAAACCGAAGCTTTCTCCATTGCTCCCGTTCCATGTCCCAAGTGACCTCCACAATTCTGTCATCGATCTGTTCGCCAGTTGCCTTCCACCTACGAAAGATCCGTAAGTAGGTGAGACGAACAAGCTCGTGGCTGACGCACGCTTCCCACTCATCGTCTTCGACAGCCATCACGTCGAAAGGCTCGTAGCGTGCGCGGGAACCCTCTCCACCGTTCCAAGCATGAAGTGCGAAGATAGGTTTGGCTTGCCAGTCTGGCTCTCCGTGAGTGTCGGCAGGGAAGCGGAGGACAAGCTTGAAGTCAATCGAGTTTTCTGATGGCGGCTTCCACTTAAGGATGTTGTTATCTGTCCCCGCTGCATACGCAGTGTTCACACATGTGAAGATGAGACCGTCGTGTCCGTGTTGTAGATTCGGAATGTCCACAGCGAATATCTTGTCGATAGCGTATGACCTCTCCATAGGTTTTACCTTGATACTGGGTCCGGCGTTAACAACGATAGGTGGACATGGACCACAGTGTACTTACTCGAACGGTAGACCTTGCACCATTTGAGGATGATCCTGCAACATGCGCTTGAACGGGCTGTAGAAGAAGCCTTGCAGCCGCTTTCATGTTCATAAGCTGGATGCGGAAATCGAAAACGGGCAGGATTCTAACCCCATATCGCTTGTCCAGAGATCTTGCCATGACGTTCTCCTCATTGATAACGAGGCAGTCGAAGCAGAGTAGCCGTAGAGTGCGGTTTCCCCGTGAGTCCACATCGAGCACCAACTCTCCATCCAACAGCGTGCTCTTGAGAGGTTGCATTGGGTCCAGATGATATGGAAAGTAGAAACCGTTGATACAGTGGTACATGTTATGCCTGTCGATCTATACTCGGTTAGAGCGCCTTCATGTGGCAGAGGTGAATGCTACGCACCAGATAGACGGTCTGGTCCGTTGGACCATTCGTGCACACGAAGAACAGAACTCGTATACCGTCTGACTTTTCACATACCCAGAAACTAGCATGTATGGATTAGTACGGGTACACACGTAGCTAGGTGTGTAGGGACGCACTCTTCATTCTCGAGGCGCTCTAATGCACCACGTGTGAAGCTGATAGGTTGGCTGCCAGGAAACCTACACATCTCAAGAAAACATCCTTAGTCGGGCTCAAGCCGCATTGGGGGTTCCATACCGCTGATTTTCCACCTGGCACATCACAGACACCTTGTGCTTCAGCCACCGCTCCTGATCCGAATTGGGCGGCACCAGGTCGCCCGGTATATCAGGAATAATGGATTCCGCAGGCATGAGCACAATTGGATGCGGAGCTCCTCAAATCAGGGTAGTGTTTCCGCTGCAAATGGCCAAAGCCGTCAGGTCGAACGCGTAAAGTGGAGGGCAAGCAGCATGAAGGGACCCCGCGTCCGCGCCGTCTCACCTCGCCACACATCCCTCTCTCTCTCCGACTATCTGACACTCTTGATGCAGGCGGACAATGAGGAAAGAGAATGAGTGGCTATTGATACCATCCGCTTTACATCGATGATGCTTAACGACGTTCGATGGCGTAACAAGGAGATTTCAGCATCCAGTACCGGCTCCGACTCAGCGGCGTCTACTTCAAATTCTGCTCGTCCTGTACAGTTTCTGAATCATTTGGCTACTATGCTCAACACTGGAACAGGCGATCACAATGTGGTCGCTGTGACCGGAGTCATCGAGCCGCAAGCCACAGAGGCCACCATCCTTGTTTCATCCAACTCTCACGGCGACACCCCTCCTTCGTCACCTGCCTTCTCAATTAGCTCCATCAAGATATGCTCGATGGATGTCGACTGTGAAAGAGAGGAAACACTCTCCACTCTGCGTCGTCGTGTCCCAGCACTACCTCCGTACATTACATCGGCTACCTGTGTGTGTTCCACGTCCAAGACAATGCATGCCGAGTAGTTATTCCCCAAAAGGCACTGCTGGTCCAGAAATTCTCATCGAAGAACACGTGAAAGATGTGCTTTCCTTTCTCAAGTGCGCTCGCTCTACAAACCCTGTCATCCGGAACGAACTCGTCGATAACATCACGGGTTGGCTCGTCTTCCGGTGCTGGCCAGAGATTGCCCTTCGTCTGAGCAACGCGGAGAAGGAATGGGAAAAGGATCCCGTTACAATCATGCAGAGCGCACCTTGCGTCACTCTGAAAGTCAAATCCGACACCGTCCTTATTCCACAGGTGTACGAGCCGTTCCTTGCTACACATGGTATACGCCGGGACCACAATGATCATACATCTAAGAAGCTTCAGTACACCCTGAACGAGGCCACTGCGCCGTCTTGGCTCAAGTGCAGCGGGGACATTGTTGCCAACCTCCGCGAGCGGCTGCCGCCGGAGGCCGAAGTTGCACCGACGTCCGAGACTCTGGAAGACGTTGATGATCTGCTTGTGCTGCTTACGTTTATGTTGAAGCCAAAGCCCATCTCAGGCCTGTTTGTCGATGTCAAGTATTGGTCGGAAAACCTACGCGCCGCTCGCTTTATTGGTATGTGTTTGCGTTTCACGCGTATCTGGGAACTCTGCGCTAATTGGCATCGCCTCCATGAAGACAATAGTTCTGATATGGGTAAGAGACACTTATCCTTCTTCTAGAACACCGCCCTCATGTGCAATTACAGATGATGCTCCTCCCTCAAACCCGAGCCAATATGGGTCACATCTATTCCGTTGGCTCAAAACCGTGGTTGCCTGGCACTCTGCTGCACACAGCATCATCCCCAGGATGAAGAAGCACAATGGATTGAAAGGCACTGATCCATCTAGCAAAGACAGCCCGTGTGGATTTGGAAGCAACCAACGCAAAGACGACACTCTTGAACAGCATCCAGGGTCAGACGGACTGGCTGCCAGAGGAGAGGACAGCGGCTTGTTCATGGATCGAAAACCGCGCGAAAAAAGGCTTCTACGGAAATGTGCATGCAGAAGCTGGTCTCATGGCGCTCGCGTATGGTGCACTCAAGAACAACGATGTCCTGCGTGATCATGGCAATGTCGGCGGTGTCTGCAAGGTTTTCCAAGTCAGTTTCGTCTCGCTGTCCGGAGTGCAAATTGACCAAGAGGTTGCTAGGACCAAAATGGTCTCCTTTCCATAGGTGTATCCAAGAAGTGCTGTTGGCTATGCTATCGTCTCGGGGGTCTACTCTTCTCTCTACCGCACGATCCGGAATCAGATGCTTCCTCGTCACCAGCAAGACCACCCCCCGCTGTTTGCAAAGACCGACTGGATCACGGTCAGTTGTCTTTGAGTGTGTGTAGCGGGTACTGATCGGTGACTATTTTTTCTTGTAGTTGAATTATATATCCCCGGCACGTATGGTATCGTCTTTACTTGGGATCCTCCGTCATTCGGCATTCCGGTGTCCATCTTGGAGCAGCTCGCCAATGACCTGACCGACTTGGCCAGGCAAGTTTCTCTGGAGATGGGCCGGCTGGAGGCAGTCAAGCCGATCCCCTCTCACCAATCTTCGCCCACCTCATCCGACGACGACACCGATGAATTCTTACATCGCGTACGCCTCCCACCACCGATACCAAAAAAACTTAAAACTCGGAAATCATATTGGTCGATGATGTAGTAGTATGTCTTGTCTGCTAATCACAAGACGGAGTACATTCATCCTTGTCTGTCCGCAATCCATTGCCGGATTGCAGTACTACTCATCTTCGCCGCCTTTAGCACCTCTGCGTCCTCGCCTGCCACGCTCGTCTCCGTGGGCGAGATCACGTCTATCACAAACGTCTGCAGACGCGGCAGCTTGTTCTCATCTCGAATCTTGTCAACTTTCGGAGTCATAAGTTTAAACGAAAGGAGAGTGAGCGAGGATATGTACGCACTCGCTGCACCGCCAGAGATCGTCTCCTTGCTGACCACCAGTGCCTGGACATTGGGATCCCACGCCGTCGGTCCAGCCACGTCTGAGATTGGCACAAGGTCGTAGATCAGGCCAGGCCGGACAAGCTGGAGGAAAGATCGGATGCGGGCAATTCGGCGTGGCAAGTCCTCCACGAGGTGCCTGTTCGACTTGTTCTTGAGTAGGGCGTCATCTGTGTACGAGACATTGAGTGGAGATGAAAAAGGCATTACAGACAAAGCAGCTACCTGTGATACCGACGATGAGCTTCCAACCCGCGATCCATGCAGCCATAGTCAGCAAGATCTTGTGGCCTGCGTGAAGGTGATCGAATGTCCCTCCGAGGGCAACAACAGAATAGAGCGACGGCAGCCCTGGCGTCGGAGTTTCCTGCGGCAGATGGCCGGTGGATGACGATCCACGTGGTAGATGTGATAGTGTGATCTGGGATGCTATACTTGCAGGCAGCTTATCTGTAGAGACGACTGGTCAGAACATCCCGCTTGTGCATGGACCTGACAGAGGACGAACGAGATAGTTACCCCCTTCTATCCCGTATATGCCATCCATATCCTCGAGAGCTCCTTGGTCTAGATTCTCGTCCGTCCCAAGAAGGAGCACATCCACGTCTAGCAGGACTCGGTCCTGCGCATGCGCTGCTGCACTTGCTCGAACGTACGCAAAAGTGAGCAGACGCTGCACGGCAGACCAGTGCGGTGCATGCGGCAGATCCAAGGATCCAGCACCGGGGATACGCCTTGAGAGCGGCTTGCCCCCGTTGAAGAGCGGAGATACGAGAACAATCACGATTTGCTCGGACGCACGGTCCGTCGCGGCGGAGATGGGCTCCCCGAGGTGGTGGTACGTCGACAGATCCTGCAACGCAGCCACTAGCAAAACACGTTTGTGCTCAGGTGATTTCATGGTTTGGGGTGGTTTTGAGAGGTATGAGGACTCCAGCGGAGAGGTTGTGGGAGAGGTCGAAGCCTGAGGCGAACGCGCAGCCTTGGGCTGACACCCGGTGTACTGCTCTTTCACTGCTCGCTGATCTCGGGCCATGTCTCACTATATTTCATACCACATTCCGGGTACACATGATCGGATCCTACAAAACCGAGAATCCGCACAAGACCGACGATGACCGTGAGTAGCGCCGAGAACCAAACGTCAGTGAGGAAGGTAAGACATCTTGTCGGAACGATGATTTCCGTCCTAAAAGCATGGAGTGTCGGTGGCCATACATCACGTACATCAAAATGACTTACGATATGAACCTCCTTTTCTATTTGGACCATAGTTTCGCTCTTGGCCACGCTGAAATGCATCTCTGACAAGGGAGTCGACGGGCTTCCTCCGTTGGAGCCTGGTGAGTCTACAGCCCGGAGGAAGTCGCGAGTGTTCAGCCTAAGCATCTCTATCAGTTTACGCCGATGTTTGTAGATGTGACTACACGTACGATGTCAGCATAGCGTTGATGTAAACTGGAGTTGGGAGTTCAATACAGTCGAAATGAACGGTGAATATGTCACGTACGCTTGCCCAGCATGAAGTTGAAGAGCACAACGTAGTACGACTCGGGTGCCACGATGTACTGTCATCTAGCTCAGTCGGGGCGACACAAGGTTGGAAATAGAGACAGATACGAACTGCGATCAGATCCATGATCACAAATACACTACGAAGATGTATATCAGTCACTCGGTCTTCATCTGGCAAGCGGATACAGGCGTACGTTGTTAAACCGCCAGTAGCGATAGTGATGGTCATGATCTTGGCGATGATGTCGTTTGAGCTGAGCGAGACTCAAAAAGGAGTAAGACACGTATGCGCCAACACTGACCGACGGAATCCAGTCCTGCTGCGCTGGAGATAGTAGACCATAGCAGCCAGAATCGAGACGTCGGCCACCACAGAAACACTCAGTCCGCTCGAGCCCGTCGACTGAAATAGGTTAGCTTAGAGCTTTACTAGTGTTTGGAATACTTCAATCACCCTAAGCTTGACCAATGCCACGCCAAGTTCGGGTACGAACAAACTGTAGGCTGTGGTGAGTGACTGATAACAATACTAAAGCGCACTGCGCACGCGCGGATCGGGTAGACTGTGCGCACAGCCTCATTTGGATGGTGTACAAAAACGCAAGGATAGCTACTCACTGAGGTTCATGACTGTGATTAACAAATGTCAGGGCGGGATGATGGGAAGCAAAGATCGAAGCCTACCCAATTGTGCGACCGCAAGGAACATCTATACAGAGGATCATGTCATCGCCAGCAGCAACACATAGTAAACGGGGGGTGTACCGACGGCGTTGAACTCGGTAGTCCATGTATCTATGTGCGTATGTCAGCGACAAGCAAGAATGGTAATGTGCAACCTTACGTTTCGACGATGAATGCTATGACCCCCTGAGCTTCGTGTGAGACACTCAACCCAAAGATGCAAGTGTTAGATGCGCACATTCAGCATCACCTCAACCTAATGTGGTCCAGTCAAATCTCGAGCCGACAGTGCCACATCCCACCGACGTACCGAAAGAGTCCTATATCAAAGCGGGTGTCAGCCCATTGTGGCGAAGCTACAGAAGAATATTCCAAGCCGCACCAGATGTTGAGAGTCAACGCGATCGGATTGGCGTAGCTCATGATCAAATACTGGTAGAGGGCGTGGACGATGGTGATTTGGTGCAAGGTGTCCAAAGCACTACATCGAGGTCGGGCTCAGGCCATTGTGCGAGGCGTGGGGGACTTACAGGAGGATAGCAACCTGTAGACGGCGTTTTTAGAAAACTAAATCATCTTCTAAGGAGACGTACCACAGTCTTTGCGTACCATGCATCCCAAGACGCCCCAGAAGAGCGGGAGTAGTAAAAGGTCTGACAGCATGTAAAGCCGTAGGCCCTGTACGAGTGGTTAGCACTAAGCCCAGCGTGGAATGTGGCATCATTCTCACATCGAGGCCAGTATGCCACCAATAAAGGCCACGCCGATGGTCGAGCCGAGATCCAGCTGGGCCAAGACGGCGTTGCCAACGACACACTGAGTAATTTGCGCTGGGGTGAGTGGCATGACAGCGGTCGAGTTGTCGGAGGCCATGCTTAGGGTCCGGAGAGCCGTCGATACGCCCAGGGGTGTGGACGCTTTTAAGGGTGCTCTGGGAAGCGCTTGTCAACGATGCCGTACGTGAGATGATACCTATTGACGAAGCTAGCATTCGCACCCATGGCCTTTACAGCAGATTATCTGCTCATCACGCTGACCCTGTCGATCAGCCGGACGACACAAGCAGGAATGGACGTACATACGAAGAGTACGGTGGCTGAATTCAACTGTCAGACCGACAGCGAAGCTCAGGATTCCTTGCAGAGGGAGCGAATGCGTACGCAGGCGCGCGACGTCGACATTCCAAGCAGAGATATGCAGACGTGAGCCGGGGTCGAGAAAGTAACCGACGCTTCTTGCACACGGTAGCGTAAACGGCATCCCTGAGATGTGCTATCGTTGGCGAATGCCCACAGTGGTTCTTCAATACGAAGGACGAGGAAGAGGTGACCGTCGCCAACATTCAAGCGTCACGTCAAGCGCCAGGAAGCATTGTGGTTGCCAAGAGGTTGATAGATAGCACTACATGGCCTGGTCGTGTGCGAGCTCTGTACCTGATACGACTCAGTTACGCCAGCAATCGAGGAGGCAGTCAAAAGCAAGTGAGGTCACAGTCTCCGCTCGGACATACCGCCGCGTTTACTGCTCCACGCTGAAGGAGCTGCCAGCGGTCCAACACCAGCGATGCCCAAGACTTCATTTCTCACCGAAAGTCTCGCGTATTCTGCAGGAAGCTTCATGAAGCCGAGGCCAGCTCTCCAGATCGGGTGGTCACCCGCATATGGGTGTGGATCAAGTTGAAGCACGGGTACGCAGGTGCTTGATGGTGCCTGTCTATAATTGTGCCCCCGTTTTGAGTGGCAGAGCCGATACGAAGCCATGTACAGGTGGGAAGTAACATGGTATATATATTAGGGTGTACACAATCACGACTGAGACTGTCGAGGTTCGAAGACAAGAGAGCTCTGGATCACGTGGGCGACGCTCGGCGAATCCTCGAGGATTGGTCGATGACGTATACCCGCTGACAATGCTGACTGAGGTTCACGGCCCGTGATCCGAAGACTCCGAAACGCGATCCCAGGGTTGTTTTCAAGTGGATTGGGGGACAAACGAGGGCCGCAGCCTCTTGATCGACTCGAGTGTTCGGGTTCCATATACGTCCACAGTCAGCGCCGAAGGCCGCGGGAGAGGCAGATCTTTCCAGCCACTCTGCCGTCACCTTCCTGTGCCTCTGCCGCTCTGCCGACCGCCTGCCGTTTCGGCCATCCATCCGCATAGAGCATGGACCAGCCCTACCCTCCTTACCCGCCGCGCTCCTTTGCGCCGGGCACCCGCCGGCCCTCGCCCCCACACCAAGTGGGGCCAGGCGTGCCCCCACCACAACACTATGCCGCGTACGCTGGCGGTAGCCAGCAGCAGCAGCAGCAGCAGCAGCAGCAGCAGCAGGCACAGTACGGCCCGGGCGGCGGATACGCGTACGCAGGCACCCCGGCATATTCGGCGTCCGGGGTGCTCATCTACCCGGCACCGCGCCCGGGCGAGGCCTCGCAGGAGAAGCGCAAGCGCAAGAGCGGGGGCGGCGGCAGCGGGGGCGCGAGCGGGGCGCGCCGCCGCGACGGCGAGCTCTCGAGCGACGACGACGACGGCAGCGGCGGCGAGCACCGCCACGGCCACGCACACGACAAGAAGCGCACCAAGACCCAGCGTGCGTGCGACTCGTGTAGGGCCCGCAAGATCAGGTGGGTGGCCCTCGGCGTATGTGTGTGCCTTGTTCTGACCCCTTGTGTTCAGATGCGACGTCCTGAACGATGCCGAGCCACCGCAGTGCCAACATTGCAAGCAGTACGGCTTCGAGTGCACCTTCTTCCTCCCTATCACCGAGACCCGCTTCAAGAAGAAGCGGCTCGAGGAGGAGGCCGCCGACCGCGCCGAGGCCGACAAGCTCCCTACCACAACACCTACTCGAGCTGATTCATCAGTATGGGGTCAGTCGCCTGTGTGTTCTTCATGTATCGTACTGACTAACCCCTCTCCCAGGTCCGACCTCGCCCACCCATCTCCTCCACTCCACAGCCAGCATCAGCGCCCGCCTGTACGAAAACTGGGACAAGCGCCACCATCACAGCATTGAGGTCTCAGAAGAGGGCGACGGTATCGTCATCCAGACGATGCCGTCGACGCCGGACGAGCACGCTCCGCAGCACGCACCTGCACCGGCCAAGCCACTCGACCTCCGGCTCGAGCGCGACCTCCTCGAGCGACTGGTGAACGCGTACTTTGCAGACCTTGCGCCGCTGCTGCCGGTGATCACAAAGGACGAGTTCCTAGCGATGGGCTCGCCGCCGCCGATCCTGCTCTACTCGATGTGCCTGGTCGCGGCCGCGCGGCGGGACGTGCCGCAGAGCGTGTTCGACTCGCTGCGGCACGCGGTGAACCACCTGATCAAGCAGGACGACGTGCTGAGCACGGCGTCGGTCGTGCACGTGCAGGCGCTCCTGATCCTGTGCATGATGGCGGACGTGCACTCGCCGTACGTGCCGCAGGCGCTGTCGTGCCTGTGGATCCGGCTCGGCGCCGCGATCCGGATGGCGCAGGACCTGGGCCTGCACCGCGCCGAGTCGGTGAAGCAGGACATCGAGCTCCGGCGCCGGCTCTGGGCCGTCTGCGTCGTCTCGGACCGCTGGATCGCGCTCGCGTACGGCCACCCGTTCATGATCGACGTCCTCGACTGCGACGCCCGCCTGCCCTCGACGGGCTCGGCCGGCGACGCGTACATGGACCAGCTCGTCCGGCTCTCGCTCATCCTGGGCCGCGTGCTCCGCATGATCTACTCGCCCTCGGGCCTCGCGGGCGCGACGGACGAGGGCCTGCACGCCCTCCTCGCGGACATCGTCGCGTGGCGGGAGAAGCTGCCGGACGCGCTCCGCTTCCGGGGCCCGGACTCGCCGCGCGCGGCGGGGCTCCTGCACCTGCTCTACAGCTGCCTCAGCATGATCTTCTGGCGCGTGTTCATGCGCATCTCGTACTCGTGCCCCGCGCACCTCAAGTTCGCGCTGACGGTGAACGACTGGACGCACCTCGTCGCGCTCACGTCCGGCGCGATCGACTGGCTCGACCGCCACGACCACGTGTACGACCAGTGGCTGCTCGTCGCGTACGCCGCGACGAGCTGCGCGCTTGTCCAGTACCACACCTGGGTCCGCCGCAAGGACCCCGACGCAATCGTAAAGCTCCGCACGCTCCGTGACTTTGTGCGCCGCTGGGAGTCGTCGCTCAGCCCGGACCACATGTCCGCAAGGCGAAAGGTGCGCTGCCTCAGTCCACTCTGCGTGGATTATGTGCTGATGTATGCTACAGACGGCTGAGATCATCACGCTTCTCTGCGGCGCGACGCAGGGCCCGGAGCTGCCGTACCAGCCACCGACATTGAACCCGACGGCAGGTGCGCTCGTGAACGCGCCGATCGAGGGCCTGCAGTACCGCCGCGACCCGACGCGGCCCGGAGGAGGCGTGTTCATCGCACGCGGCGTGAGCGCATCGGACCCGCCCGACGTCGAGGTTGAAATCGACGACAAGGGTGCGCTTCGACCCTCCGCTACTCCGCATTTATCACTGACGAGATGCACGCAGCGATGACCGAGCTCGACATACCACGCGCGATCAGTCAATCTGCGCCGAACACTCCCGGCACCCAGGGCTCGGCCAAGACGCCCCCGCCGCTTCCGACCCCGGCTCTGCAGGCGCCCGCAGAAAAGCCAGCGAAGAAGCCACGGGCGAAGCGGACGTCGTCCTCGCGTCAGCAATCGCTGCCCTCGCTCGCGCCCGCGCCACCGCCGCCCCAGACGATCGTGCTCGGGCTGCCGCCGTCGCGGCAGCAGTCGATGCCGCACCCGGTCACGCCGCACCATCAGCAGCCGCCGCCAATGGCGATGGATTTTGCGCCGGACCTCGCGTTCGGCGGTGCGTTCAACGTGAACCCGGCGCTGGCGGCGGGCGGGATGCATCCGCAGGCGCAGGTGCAGCTGATGAACACGCTCGACGCGCCGCCGGACGGCGACCTCGCGCAGCTCGCGCTCGCGGAGGGCTTCCTCGAGGGCATGCCGACGACGGCCATGTTCGACTGGGGCCAGTGGGACTCGTTCTTCGCGCGGCTCCCGCCCGCGCCGGACGGCGCGTTCGGGTTCCAGCCGCCGCCGTCGGACCCGCTCCTGCCCGACCCGATGGGCATGTACGGCCCGATGTGAAAGGAGACATTACCATCATATCATACATCTCTCATGTTTTGTTCCCATTTACGTGTAACTTAGGGCTCCCCTATGGGCTTGGCGCGGCCATCATCCGTGTGATTGAGCAGAGGGGATCTGCAGAAGCACGCGAGCGATCGACGGAGAAGCTGCTAAAGCCGGGTCGCGGTATGTTCAAGTGGCATGGCATGGACGGCTGCGTTGTTGTGTGTCCGCTTTAGGCGGGGTGGGACTGTGCAAGGCTCGGCGCTCGACGACGCAGTCGGTGGCGGACAAAAGATGGATGACAATCGGACGTGAGGACGACGGTCGTGTGATTGTCGAGGCGGGCGCGGTGATGGCGCACGCTCTGCAGCGCCTGGCCCGCCCCGCCGATCCCAACGGTCCCTTTACGCCCTTCCGCCTTCAGCGCTGGTCGTGCCTGCCTGCTTTCCTCCCGCCTCCGCCATGACCTCGCTCGCGCCCCTGGGCCGGATATCTCAGATGCTGCCGACGGTCAAGTGCTCGGACTGCGCGCAGCCCGTGCCGCTCGACGAGCTCGGCGAGCACAAGTGTGCGCCCGCCCCGCCCGTGCCCAAGCTCCCGCCCAAGGCCGCTGTACCCGCACCTGCACCCGCGCCTGCGCCTGCGCCTGCGCTGCCCCGCCCAGCGCGGGCCCAGAAGAACCCGGAGGACCTGCTGCCCGCCCGGCTCAAGGGCCTCGTCGCCCCGCCCTCCGCCCGGACGAGCCGGAGCCCGTCCCCAGCGCGGCCGCCGTCGTCCTCGGACGCGGGCCAGCGCGAGCGCCCGCCGCTGAGCATCCGCGCGCTGCAGCCGCCTCCGCGCGCCGGCGACGCGGCCCGCTCGCCCGCGCGCGCCGCGACGATGCCGCTCTCGCCCTCGCCGCTCTCGCCGCCGCTCTCGGCGCTTTCGCCGTTGTCGCCGTCGCCCGTCGATCCGCGCCTCGTGTTTGGAGAGGAGGAGGAGATCGAGACGAGGAGCGGCGGCGAGGCGGGCATGGCCGGCGTCGGCCGTCGTGGATTCGCGGCTGCTGCGCGTGCGGCGATGATGGTCTCTGGTATGGGCTCGGCGCAGCCCAAGGCGCCTCCTCCGGCTGAGAGCAGGCGGACGCCGCCCGCGCTCGACACCCGCCCCCTCATCACCAGTAGGCTCTCCACGATGAACAACGAGCAGATCCCCAACTAACCGAGCCCCCGTCAGCCCGCACCCCGCCGCTCTCGCCACACGACGGCAGCCAGTCGTCCTACTCGCCCGTGTCCCCGCACTCGCCCGACGACTTCGTCGCGCCCGCGCAGGCGCCGCGCAAGCCCGCGGTCGTGCCCACGTCCGCGCCGTTCATCCCGCGCGGGGACGCGCCGAGCCCGAGCACGCCCCGCATGGCCTTCTTCGACAAGTTCAAGGCCGACGCCGCGCCGCCGCGCCGCTCGCCGAGCCCGCCCGCGGCGCGCAGCCGCATCCTCAGCGGCAGCTCGGCGGCGTCCGGCCGTCTGCCGTACGCGCGCTCGTCCGAGGACAGCGAGTCCCGGCCCGCGCGCAGCACGTCCTCCGCGTCCTCCGCCGCCGCGCCGCCTAAGCCCGCGCCGGCGGCAGCACGACTCGGCGCGCTCCCCGAGGACGACGGTGCGCCGATCCGCAAGGTGAGCAGTGCGGGCGACGCGCGCGAGCGCCTGCGCGCGCCGCCGCGGCCGAGCAGCCCGGTGAGCGACGACGGGCGTTCGACGACGGCGCCGCGCGAGCGCAAGACGAGTACGCAGCGCAAGCAGAGGAGCTGCGTGCGGTGCGAGGAGGCGATACCCGACGGCCGCTGGATCCAGACGGACGGGCCGGGCGTGCTGTGCGAGCGCTGCTGGAAGAACATGTACCTTCCCAAGGTTGGTGCCGCCCCGTTGCGCTCGGCTGTGCTGACGGGCGACAGTGCCGGCGGTGCGGGCTCACGATCGAGAAGGCCGCGGTGTCGTCCGCGGACGGCCAACTCAAGGGCAAGTGGCACCGCGAGTGCTTCAACTGCCACACGTGCAGCGCGCCGTTCCCGGACCGGTCGTTCTACGTGTTCGACGGCAAGCCGTACTGCGCGTACCACTACCATGAGGTGCGCGCCTCCCGCTCCCCGCCCTCGCCTGGCGTGCTGACGGCCTGCAGCAAAACGACTCGCTGTGCGCGGCCGCGACGTGCGGGCGGCCGATCGAGGGCCCCTGCGCGGTCTCGCACGCGGGCGACCGCTACCACCCCGGCCACCTCACGTGCGAGTTCGAGCTCGGCGGTGGGACCGGCGTGCGCGCGCGCCGGTGCGACGCGCTGCTCGACGACTACTGGGAGCTCGACGGCCGCATGGTGTGCGAGCGCCACGCGGGCGCGCTCGAGCGCGCGGACACGGACGCGGAGGACACGCCGCGCACAAGGCGCGCGATGAAGCGCCAGACGCGCCTCATCAACCTCGCGGGCCTCCCGCCGCGCTGAGGAACGGGGCCTCCCCCCCGCCGGCGCGCGGGTGTAGAGTTGTTGATCTTTTGGGCGATCTGTTGTTGTGTTTGTTGTTTAATGGTGGGCCGGTACGGTCCCTATATCCACTCGGACTATGGCGCTACCTACCCCGGAAACCATCCGTCTCTGTTATTCCTTACCTTTTCTGCATTGAAATCTACTCAGCCTGTCTGTCACGTGCCTGATCTGCTTCTCTCCCACAACCATGATGGCCGACGAGCTCAACGAGAGCGACGTGCGAGAACTACACGAAGCTTTTACCGACGGAAGCAATCCAGGAGTGCGACTACTTCGTACCCTTCTGTTCAGCGCGACCGGGGCGAGACTGGGCGAACCTGGGGCCCTGACTTCACCTGTTCCGACTTGGGGACGAGACAAGTACCTCATGGTGATCACCAATCTTTCTGTCGAACATAGGCGATCTCTACCTGCTTGTCTCCGGGACGCATTGTATACCAGCCTTGGACAGCACGAGGTCCGCCCGCTGCGCAGCACGGAAGAGCTGGCACGACTCGCACGGCTCGGTCCGATCCACGTGTTGCTGCGTGGATCTTCTTCAGGTAAGAATTTTGAAAGCTCATCCTCCATGTACACCCGCCAACTTTTTGGAAGCAGAAGAAATCCTCGAAGAGCATCCTCTTATTGCCCTACAGCGATGGTGGACCGGCGACCAATCCGAAGAGACGAGCCTCTGGAAGCGATGCGTCTGCCTAGAATTCGAAGATGCCAAATCTACCGGCGTATGGACGTTTATCCGCCCAACTGTGGAGTATATGCCTTCGAGGGAGCGGGTTACGCTGCCTGCGTACTTGCGCAATGCGCTGTTCTCGGGCCAGGGTACGAACACACAGAAAACTCAGAAGGCCGATCATGAACTCAACAAACTGGCTCAGTTACCAGACGGAATGTTCCACGTGCTTCTATATGGCTTCGTGGACGGTGATTATCTCTAAGTGACCTTTCTTTAAAGCAAACATTCTGATGTCGTGCTTCAGTGAAGGAATCCGCGGACGAAGACAGGTATGTTCTCGTATGCGAGCATCTTCTCGTGACTTGACAACCAGCATAGAGCAATCGAACGAAGGTTACACCTCAATTATAGCTTCGTTGCCGAGTTTCGAGGACCAGACGTCACCCGGTTCGTCCAAGCACTTGAAGACTTTGACAGGATGTACGACTCCAATGCCCACCACGGACGAACCATAGCCATCGTTCAGTCAAGTGGCATGGGAAAGTCCAAGCTTATGCATGATCTCGGAAAGAAGGTAATTACTTGCCTCACTGTAGATGATACCATTCTCACAATACTAGATCCCCTCGGTCACTATCTGCTTTCGCCAGTCCTCGGACCCGTTGGCCGGGTGGCCACCCAGCGATGATCCGGTCCAGCGATTTTTACTGAGCATTGACTCCGGTGCGATGGTGTGTGATCAAGAGTCAATCATCGTACATGCTGACTGGACGTGATAGGCCGAGGCCAGAGTTGCGGCGCTGCTTGGGGCTTTGCTTGGCGAAATTACCGACCGCGTCCAGGAAGCCCCGAACGACGACCCTCTGAGCACCATTCACAACCTCTTCGATCTTGATACACCGCTGGCACCCGGGAGGTCCCGACGACACTCGACTTTTACTCGCATCACTGAGGCCGCCTCCACAATAATCAAGGATCACCCAACGCTAGCGGTGCCTGGGAATGGTTCCGAGATCAAGTGGTGTCGTGAGCTCTACGGCACACTTTGTCAGGATGCTGCAAAGCGCCTGGCTGAATCGCTCAAGACACACAACTACGGCCATGCAGTCATCAGCTTTGACGAGTGCCGCCTGCTCAACGCGGCCCCGCAAGAACGTAGGGCAAGACCAGATGTGCAGATGTCTCTTGTGGCTCTCCAACGCATCATCAAAGCTGGAGACGCTTACCGAGATGCCCTTGGAAACTTCACGTTCTGGTTTATGCTACTCGACACAGATTCGTCCATCTTCGAGCTTGTACCGCGGAAGGGTTTAGGCTTGTCTGCGCGATCGCCTCATTTGCTCCACCCGGTGGCTGCGTGGCCATACGTGGGATCCAACCAGATGGCACCCGACAGCTTCGTCAGCGCAAGTCCTCGAGAAGCTACAGAGTTAAAGAGGCTCATGCAATACGGTCGACCGGTGAGCATTCAACTGATGGTATGACAGGGCTCGCTCACATTTTCCTTAGCTGTG
>LCTX01008519.1:0-32734 GCA_002233555.1 Limonomyces culmigenus | reverse complement strand
CACAGCTAAGGAAAATGTGAGCGAGCCCTGTCATACCATCAGTTGAATGCTCACCGGTCGACCGTATTGCATGAGCCTCTTTAACTCTGTAGCTTCTCGAGGACTTGCGCTGACGAAGCTGTCGGGTGCCATCTGGTTGGATCCCACGTATGGCCACGCAGCCACCGGGTGGAGCAAATGAGGCGATCGCGCAGACAAGCCTAAACCCTTCCGCGGTACAAGCTCGAAGATGGACGAATCTGTGTCGAGTAGCATAAACCAGAACGTGAAGTTTCCAAGGGCATCTCGGTAAGCGTCTCCAGCTTTGATGATGCGTTGGAGAGCCACAAGAGACATCTGCACATCTGGTCTTGCCCTACGTTCTTGCGGGGCCGCGTTGAGCAGGCGGCACTCGTCAAAGCTGATGACTGCATGGCCGTAGTTGTGTGTCTTGAGCGATTCAGCCAGGCGCTTTGCAGCATCCTGACAAAGTGTGCCGTAGAGCTCACGACACCACTTGATCTCGGAACCATTCCCAGGCACCGCTAGCGTTGGGTGATCCTTGATTATTGTGGAGGCGGCCTCAGTGATGCGAGTAAAAGTCGAGTGTCGTCGGGACCTCCCGGGTGCCAGCGGTGTATCAAGATCGAAGAGGTTGTGAATGGTGCTCAGAGGGTCGTCGTTCGGGGCTTCCTGGACGCGGTCGGTAATTTCGCCAAGCAAAGCCCCAAGCAGCGCCGCAACTCTGGCCTCGGCCTATCACGTCCAGTCAGCATGTACGATGATTGACTCTTGATCACACACCATCGCACCGGAGTCAATGCTCAGTAAAAATCGCTGGACCGGATCATCGCTGGGTGGCCACCCGGCCAACGGGTCCGAGGACTGGCGAAAGCAGATAGTGACCGAGGGGATCTAGTATTGTGAGAATGGTATCATCTACAGTGAGGCAAGTAATTACCTTCTTTCCGAGATCATGCATAAGCTTGGACTTTCCCATGCCACTTGACTGAACGATGGCTATGGTTCGTCCGTGGTGGGCATTGGAGTCGTACATCCTGTCAAAGTCTTCAAGTGCTTGGACGAACCGGGTGACGTCTGGTCCTCGAAACTCGGCAACGAAGCTATAATTGAGGTGTAACCTTCGTTCGATTGCTCTATGCTGGTTGTCAAGTCACGAGAAGATGCTCGCATACGAGAACATACCTGTCTTCGTCCGCGGATTCCTTCACTGAAGCACGACATCAGAATGTTTGCTTTAAAGAAAGGTCACTTAGAGATAATCACCGTCCACGAAGCCATATAGAAGCACGTGGAACATTCCGTCTGGTAACTGAGCCAGTTTGTTGAGTTCATGATCGGCCTTCTGAGTTTTCTGTGTGTTCGTACCCTGGCCCGAGAACAGCGCATTGCGCAAGTACGCAGGCAGCGTAACCCGCTCCCTCGAAGGCATATACTCCACAGTTGGGCGGATAAACGTCCATACGCCGGTAGATTTGGCATCTTCGAATTCTAGGCAGACGCATCGCTTCCAGAGGCTCGTCTCTTCGGATTGGTCGCCGGTCCACCATCGCTGTAGGGCAATAAGAGGATGCTCTTCGAGGATTTCTTCTGCTTCCAAAAAGTTGGCGGGTGTACATGGAGGATGAGCTTTCAAAATTCTTACCTGAAGAAGATCCACGCAGCAACACGTGGATCGGACCGAGCCGTGCGAGTCGTGCCAGCTCTTCCGTGCTGCGCAGCGGGCGGACCTCGTGCTGTCCAAGGCTGGTATACAATGCGTCCCGGAGACAAGCAGGTAGAGATCGCCTATGTTCGACAGAAAGATTGGTGATCACCATGAGGTACTTGTCTCGTCCCCAAGTCGGAACAGGTGAAGTCAGGGCCCCAGGTTCGCCCAGTCTCGCCCCGGTCGCGCTGAACAGAAGGGTACGAAGTAGTCGCACTCCTGGATTGCTTCCGTCGGTAAAAGCTTCGTGTAGTTCTCGCACGTCGCTCTCGTTGAGCTCGTCGGCCATCATGGTTGTGGGAGAGAAGCAGATCAGGCACGTGACAGACAGGCTGAGTAGATTTCAATGCAGAAAAGGTAAGGAATAACAGAGACGGATGGTTTCCGGGGTAGGTAGCGCCATAGTCCGAGTGGATATAGGGACCGTACCGGCCCACCATTAAACAACAAACACAACAACAGATCGCCCAAAAGATCAACAACTCTACACCCGCGCGCCGGCGGGGGGGAGGCCCCGTTCCTCAGCGCGGCGGGAGGCCCGCGAGGTTGATGAGGCGCGTCTGGCGCTTCATCGCGCGCCTTGTGCGCGGCGTGTCCTCCGCGTCCGTGTCCGCGCGCTCGAGCGCGCCCGCGTGGCGCTCGCACACCATGCGGCCGTCGAGCTCCCAGTAGTCGTCGAGCAGCGCGTCGCACCGGCGCGCGCGCACGCCGGTCCCACCGCCGAGCTCGAACTCGCACGTGAGGTGGCCGGGGTGGTAGCGGTCGCCCGCGTGCGAGACCGCGCAGGGGCCCTCGATCGGCCGCCCGCACGTCGCGGCCGCGCACAGCGAGTCGTTTTGCTGCAGGCCGTCAGCACGCCAGGCGAGGGCGGGGAGCGGGAGGCGCGCACCTCATGGTAGTGGTACGCGCAGTACGGCTTGCCGTCGAACACGTAGAACGACCGGTCCGGGAACGGCGCGCTGCACGTGTGGCAGTTGAAGCACTCGCGGTGCCACTTGCCCTTGAGTTGGCCGTCCGCGGACGACACCGCGGCCTTCTCGATCGTGAGCCCGCACCGCCGGCACTGTCGCCCGTCAGCACAGCCGAGCGCAACGGGGCGGCACCAACCTTGGGAAGGTACATGTTCTTCCAGCAGCGCTCGCACAGCACGCCCGGCCCGTCCGTCTGGATCCAGCGGCCGTCGGGTATCGCCTCCTCGCACCGCACGCAGCTCCTCTGCTTGCGCTGCGTACTCGTCTTGCGCTCGCGCGGCGCCGTCGTCGAACGCCCGTCGTCGCTCACCGGGCTGCTCGGCCGCGGCGGCGCGCGCAGGCGCTCGCGCGCGTCGCCCGCACTGCTCACCTTGCGGATCGGCGCACCGTCGTCCTCGGGGAGCGCGCCGAGTCGTGCTGCCGCCGGCGCGGGCTTAGGCGGCGCGGCGGCGGAGGACGCGGAGGACGTGCTGCGCGCGGGCCGGGACTCGCTGTCCTCGGACGAGCGCGCGTACGGCAGACGGCCGGACGCCGCCGAGCTGCCGCTGAGGATGCGGCTGCGCGCCGCGGGCGGGCTCGGCGAGCGGCGCGGCGGCGCGGCGTCGGCCTTGAACTTGTCGAAGAAGGCCATGCGGGGCGTGCTCGGGCTCGGCGCGTCCCCGCGCGGGATGAACGGCGCGGACGTGGGCACGACCGCGGGCTTGCGCGGCGCCTGCGCGGGCGCGACGAAGTCGTCGGGCGAGTGCGGGGACACGGGCGAGTAGGACGACTGGCTGCCGTCGTGTGGCGAGAGCGGCGGGGTGCGGGCTGACGGGGGCTCGGTTAGTTGGGGATCTGCTCGTTGTTCATCGTGGAGAGCCTACTGGTGATGAGGGGGCGGGTGTCGAGCGCGGGCGGCGTCCGCCTGCTCTCAGCCGGAGGAGGCGCCTTGGGCTGCGCCGAGCCCATACCAGAGACCATCATCGCCGCACGCGCAGCAGCCGCGAATCCACGACGGCCGACGCCGGCCATGCCCGCCTCGCCGCCGCTCCTCGTCTCGATCTCCTCCTCCTCTCCAAACACGAGGCGCGGATCGACGGGCGACGGCGACAACGGCGAAAGCGCCGAGAGCGGCGGCGAGAGCGGCGAGGGCGAGAGCGGCATCGTCGCGGCGCGCGCGGGCGAGCGGGCCGCGTCGCCGGCGCGCGGAGGCGGCTGCAGCGCGCGGATGCTCAGCGGCGGGCGCTCGCGCTGGCCCGCGTCCGAGGACGACGGCGGCCGCGCTGGGGACGGGCTCCGGCTCGTCCGGGCGGAGGGCGGGGCGACGAGGCCCTTGAGCCGGGCGGGCAGCAGGTCCTCCGGGTTCTTCTGGGCCCGCGCTGGGCGGGGCAGCGCAGGCGCAGGCGCAGGCGCGGGTGCAGGTGCGGGTACAGCGGCCTTGGGCGGGAGCTTGGGCACGGGCGGGGCGGGCGCACACTTGTGCTCGCCGAGCTCGTCGAGCGGCACGGGCTGCGCGCAGTCCGAGCACTTGACCGTCGGCAGCATCTGAGATATCCGGCCCAGGGGCGCGAGCGAGGTCATGGCGGAGGCGGGAGGAAAGCAGGCAGGCACGACCAGCGCTGAAGGCGGAAGGGCGTAAAGGGACCGTTGGGATCGGCGGGGCGGGCCAGGCGCTGCAGAGCGTGCGCCATCACCGCGCCCGCCTCGACAATCACACGACCGTCGTCCTCACGTCCGATTGTCATCCATCTTTTGTCCGCCACCGACTGCGTCGTCGAGCGCCGAGCCTTGCACAGTCCCACCCCGCCTAAAGCGGACACACAACAACGCAGCCGTCCATGCCATGCCACTTGAACATACCGCGACCCGGCTTTAGCAGCTTCTCCGTCGATCGCTCGCGTGCTTCTGCAGATCCCCTCTGCTCAATCACACGGATGATGGCCGCGCCAAGCCCATAGGGGAGCCCTAAGTTACACGTAAATGGGAACAAAACATGAGAGATGTATGATATGATGGTAATGTCTCCTTTCACATCGGGCCGTACATGCCCATCGGGTCGGGCAGGAGCGGGTCCGACGGCGGCGGCTGGAACCCGAACGCGCCGTCCGGCGCGGGCGGGAGCCGCGCGAAGAACGAGTCCCACTGGCCCCAGTCGAACATGGCCGTCGTCGGCATGCCCTCGAGGAAGCCCTCCGCGAGCGCGAGCTGCGCGAGGTCGCCGTCCGGCGGCGCGTCGAGCGTGTTCATCAGCTGCACCTGCGCCTGCGGATGCATCCCGCCCGCCGCCAGCGCCGGGTTCACGTTGAACGCACCGCCGAACGCGAGGTCCGGCGCAAAATCCATCGCCATTGGCGGCGGCTGCTGATGGTGCGGCGTGACCGGGTGCGGCATCGACTGCTGCCGCGACGGCGGCAGCCCGAGCACGATCGTCTGGGGCGGCGGTGGCGCGGGCGCGAGCGAGGGCAGCGATTGCTGACGCGAGGACGACGTCCGCTTCGCCCGTGGCTTCTTCGCTGGCTTTTCTGCGGGCGCCTGCAGAGCCGGGGTCGGAAGCGGCGGGGGCGTCTTGGCCGAGCCCTGGGTGCCGGGAGTGTTCGGCGCAGATTGACTGATCGCGCGTGGTATGTCGAGCTCGGTCATCGCTGCGTGCATCTCGTCAGTGATAAATGCGGAGTAGCGGAGGGTCGAAGCGCACCCTTGTCGTCGATTTCAACCTCGACGTCGGGCGGGTCCGATGCGCTCACGCCGCGTGCGATGAACACGCCTCCTCCGGGCCGCGTCGGGTCGCGGCGGTACTGCAGGCCCTCGATCGGCGCGTTCACGAGCGCACCTGCCGTCGGGTTCAATGTCGGTGGCTGGTACGGCAGCTCCGGGCCCTGCGTCGCGCCGCAGAGAAGCGTGATGATCTCAGCCGTCTGTAGCATACATCAGCACATAATCCACGCAGAGTGGACTGAGGCAGCGCACCTTTCGCCTTGCGGACATGTGGTCCGGGCTGAGCGACGACTCCCAGCGGCGCACAAAGTCACGGAGCGTGCGGAGCTTTACGATTGCGTCGGGGTCCTTGCGGCGGACCCAGGTGTGGTACTGGACAAGCGCGCAGCTCGTCGCGGCGTACGCGACGAGCAGCCACTGGTCGTACACGTGGTCGTGGCGGTCGAGCCAGTCGATCGCGCCGGACGTGAGCGCGACGAGGTGCGTCCAGTCGTTCACCGTCAGCGCGAACTTGAGGTGCGCGGGGCACGAGTACGAGATGCGCATGAACACGCGCCAGAAGATCATGCTGAGGCAGCTGTAGAGCAGGTGCAGGAGCCCCGCCGCGCGCGGCGAGTCCGGGCCCCGGAAGCGGAGCGCGTCCGGCAGCTTCTCCCGCCACGCGACGATGTCCGCGAGGAGGGCGTGCAGGCCCTCGTCCGTCGCGCCCGCGAGGCCCGAGGGCGAGTAGATCATGCGGAGCACGCGGCCCAGGATGAGCGAGAGCCGGACGAGCTGGTCCATGTACGCGTCGCCGGCCGAGCCCGTCGAGGGCAGGCGGGCGTCGCAGTCGAGGACGTCGATCATGAACGGGTGGCCGTACGCGAGCGCGATCCAGCGGTCCGAGACGACGCAGACGGCCCAGAGCCGGCGCCGGAGCTCGATGTCCTGCTTCACCGACTCGGCGCGGTGCAGGCCCAGGTCCTGCGCCATCCGGATCGCGGCGCCGAGCCGGATCCACAGGCACGACAGCGCCTGCGGCACGTACGGCGAGTGCACGTCCGCCATCATGCACAGGATCAGGAGCGCCTGCACGTGCACGACCGACGCCGTGCTCAGCACGTCGTCCTGCTTGATCAGGTGGTTCACCGCGTGCCGCAGCGAGTCGAACACGCTCTGCGGCACGTCCCGCCGCGCGGCCGCGACCAGGCACATCGAGTAGAGCAGGATCGGCGGCGGCGAGCCCATCGCTAGGAACTCGTCCTTTGTGATCACCGGCAGCAGCGGCGCAAGGTCTGCAAAGTACGCGTTCACCAGTCGCTCGAGGAGGTCGCGCTCGAGCCGGAGGTCGAGTGGCTTGGCCGGTGCAGGTGCGTGCTGCGGAGCGTGCTCGTCCGGCGTCGACGGCATCGTCTGGATGACGATACCGTCGCCCTCTTCTGAGACCTCAATGCTGTGATGGTGGCGCTTGTCCCAGTTTTCGTACAGGCGGGCGCTGATGCTGGCTGTGGAGTGGAGGAGATGGGTGGGCGAGGTCGGACCTGGGAGAGGGGTTAGTCAGTACGATACATGAAGAACACACAGGCGACTGACCCCATACTGATGAATCAGCTCGAGTAGGTGTTGTGGTAGGGAGCTTGTCGGCCTCGGCGCGGTCGGCGGCCTCCTCCTCGAGCCGCTTCTTCTTGAAGCGGGTCTCGGTGATAGGGAGGAAGAAGGTGCACTCGAAGCCGTACTGCTTGCAATGTTGGCACTGCGGTGGCTCGGCATCGTTCAGGACGTCGCATCTGAACACAAGGGGTCAGAACAAGGCACACACATACGCCGAGGGCCACCCACCTGATCTTGCGGGCCCTACACGAGTCGCACGCACGCTGGGTCTTGGTGCGCTTCTTGTCGTGTGCGTGGCCGTGGCGGTGCTCGCCGCCGCTGCCGTCGTCGTCGTCGCTCGAGAGCTCGCCGTCGCGGCGGCGCGCCCCGCTCGCGCCCCCGCTGCCGCCGCCCCCGCTCTTGCGCTTGCGCTTCTCCTGCGAGGCCTCGCCCGGGCGCGGTGCCGGGTAGATGAGCACCCCGGACGCCGAATATGCCGGGGTGCCTGCGTACGCGTATCCGCCGCCCGGGCCGTACTGTGCCTGCTGCTGCTGCTGCTGCTGCTGCTGCTGCTGCTGGCTACCGCCAGCGTACGCGGCATAGTGTTGTGGTGGGGGCACGCCTGGCCCCACTTGGTGTGGGGGCGAGGGCCGGCGGGTGCCCGGCGCAAAGGAGCGCGGCGGGTAAGGAGGGTAGGGCTGGTCCATGCTCTATGCGGATGGATGGCCGAAACGGCAGGCGGTCGGCAGAGCGGCAGAGGCACAGGAAGGTGACGGCAGAGTGGCTGGAAAGATCTGCCTCTCCCGCGGCCTTCGGCGCTGACTGTGGACGTATATGGAACCCGAACACTCGAGTCGATCAAGAGGCTGCGGCCCTCGTTTGTCCCCCAATCCACTTGAAAACAACCCTGGGATCGCGTTTCGGAGTCTTCGGATCACGGGCCGTGAACCTCAGTCAGCATTGTCAGCGGGTATACGTCATCGACCAATCCTCGAGGATTCGCCGAGCGTCGCCCACGTGATCCAGAGCTCTCTTGTCTTCGAACCTCGACAGTCTCAGTCGTGATTGTGTACACCCTAATATATATACCATGTTACTTCCCACCTGTACATGGCTTCGTATCGGCTCTGCCACTCAAAACGGGGGCACAATTATAGACAGGCACCATCAAGCACCTGCGTACCCGTGCTTCAACTTGATCCACACCCATATGCGGGTGACCACCCGATCTGGAGAGCTGGCCTCGGCTTCATGAAGCTTCCTGCAGAATACGCGAGACTTTCGGTGAGAAATGAAGTCTTGGGCATCGCTGGTGTTGGACCGCTGGCAGCTCCTTCAGCGTGGAGCAGTAAACGCGGCGGTATGTCCGAGCGGAGACTGTGACCTCACTTGCTTTTGACTGCCTCCTCGATTGCTGGCGTAACTGAGTCGTATCAGGTACAGAGCTCGCACACGACCAGGCCATGTAGTGCTATCTATCAACCTCTTGGCAACCACAATGCTTCCTGGCGCTTGACGTGACGCTTGAATGTTGGCGACGGTCACCTCTTCCTCGTCCTTCGTATTGAAGAACCACTGTGGGCATTCGCCAACGATAGCACATCTCAGGGATGCCGTTTACGCTACCGTGTGCAAGAAGCGTCGGTTACTTTCTCGACCCCGGCTCACGTCTGCATATCTCTGCTTGGAATGTCGACGTCGCGCGCCTGCGTACGCATTCGCTCCCTCTGCAAGGAATCCTGAGCTTCGCTGTCGGTCTGACAGTTGAATTCAGCCACCGTACTCTTCGTATGTACGTCCATTCCTGCTTGTGTCGTCCGGCTGATCGACAGGGTCAGCGTGATGAGCAGATAATCTGCTGTAAAGGCCATGGGTGCGAATGCTAGCTTCGTCAATAGGTATCATCTCACGTACGGCATCGTTGACAAGCGCTTCCCAGAGCACCCTTAAAAGCGTCCACACCCCTGGGCGTATCGACGGCTCTCCGGACCCTAAGCATGGCCTCCGACAACTCGACCGCTGTCATGCCACTCACCCCAGCGCAAATTACTCAGTGTGTCGTTGGCAACGCCGTCTTGGCCCAGCTGGATCTCGGCTCGACCATCGGCGTGGCCTTTATTGGTGGCATACTGGCCTCGATGTGAGAATGATGCCACATTCCACGCTGGGCTTAGTGCTAACCACTCGTACAGGGCCTACGGCTTTACATGCTGTCAGACCTTTTACTACTCCCGCTCTTCTGGGGCGTCTTGGGATGCATGGTACGCAAAGACTGTGGTACGTCTCCTTAGAAGATGATTTAGTTTTCTAAAAACGCCGTCTACAGGTTGCTATCCTCCTGTAAGTCCCCCACGCCTCGCACAATGGCCTGAGCCCGACCTCGATGTAGTGCTTTGGACACCTTGCACCAAATCACCATCGTCCACGCCCTCTACCAGTATTTGATCATGAGCTACGCCAATCCGATCGCGTTGACTCTCAACATCTGGTGCGGCTTGGAATATTCTTCTGTAGCTTCGCCACAATGGGCTGACACCCGCTTTGATATAGGACTCTTTCGGTACGTCGGTGGGATGTGGCACTGTCGGCTCGAGATTTGACTGGACCACATTAGGTTGAGGTGATGCTGAATGTGCGCATCTAACACTTGCATCTTTGGGTTGAGTGTCTCACACGAAGCTCAGGGGGTCATAGCATTCATCGTCGAAACGTAAGGTTGCACATTACCATTCTTGCTTGTCGCTGACATACGCACATAGATACATGGACTACCGAGTTCAACGCCGTCGGTACACCCCCCGTTTACTATGTGTTGCTGCTGGCGATGACATGATCCTCTGTATAGATGTTCCTTGCGGTCGCACAATTGGGTAGGCTTCGATCTTTGCTTCCCATCATCCCGCCCTGACATTTGTTAATCACAGTCATGAACCTCAGTGAGTAGCTATCCTTGCGTTTTTGTACACCATCCAAATGAGGCTGTGCGCACAGTCTACCCGATCCGCGCGTGCGCAGTGCGCTTTAGTATTGTTATCAGTCACTCACCACAGCCTACAGTTTGTTCGTACCCGAACTTGGCGTGGCATTGGTCAAGCTTAGGGTGATTGAAGTATTCCAAACACTAGTAAAGCTCTAAGCTAACCTATTTCAGTCGACGGGCTCGAGCGGACTGAGTGTTTCTGTGGTGGCCGACGTCTCGATTCTGGCTGCTATGGTCTACTATCTCCAGCGCAGCAGGACTGGATTCCGTCGGTCAGTGTTGGCGCATACGTGTCTTACTCCTTTTTGAGTCTCGCTCAGCTCAAACGACATCATCGCCAAGATCATGACCATCACTATCGCTACTGGCGGTTTAACAACGTACGCCTGTATCCGCTTGCCAGATGAAGACCGAGTGACTGATATACATCTTCGTAGTGTATTTGTGATCATGGATCTGATCGCAGTTCGTATCTGTCTCTATTTCCAACCTTGTGTCGCCCCGACTGAGCTAGATGACAGTACATCGTGGCACCCGAGTCGTACTACGTTGTGCTCTTCAACTTCATGCTGGGCAAGCGTACGTGACATATTCACCGTTCATTTCGACTGTATTGAACTCCCAACTCCAGTTTACATCAACGCTATGCTGACATCGTACGTGTAGTCACATCTACAAACATCGGCGTAAACTGATAGAGATGCTTAGGCTGAACACTCGCGACTTCCTCCGGGCTGTAGACTCACCAGGCTCCAACGGAGGAAGCCCGTCGACTCCCTTGTCAGAGATGCATTTCAGCGTGGCCAAGAGCGAAACTATGGTCCAAATAGAAAAGGAGGTTCATATCGTAAGTCATTTTGATGTACGTGATGTATGGCCACCGACACTCCATGCTTTTAGGACGGAAATCATCGTTCCGACAAGATGTCTTACCTTCCTCACTGACGTTTGGTTCTCGGCGCTACTCACGGTCATCGTCGGTCTTGTGCGGATTCTCGGTTTTGTAGGATCCGATCATGTGTACCCGGAATGTGGTATGAAATATAGTGAGACATGGCCCGAGATCAGCGAGCAGTGAAAGAGCAGTACACCGGGTGTCAGCCCAAGGCTGCGCGTTCGCCTCAGGCTTCGACCTCTCCCACAACCTCTCCGCTGGAGTCCTCATACCTCTCAAAACCACCCCAAACCATGAAATCACCTGAGCACAAACGTGTTTTGCTAGTGGCTGCGTTGCAGGATCTGTCGACGTACCACCACCTCGGGGAGCCCATCTCCGCCGCGACGGACCGTGCGTCCGAGCAAATCGTGATTGTTCTCGTATCTCCGCTCTTCAACGGGGGCAAGCCGCTCTCAAGGCGTATCCCCGGTGCTGGATCCTTGGATCTGCCGCATGCACCGCACTGGTCTGCCGTGCAGCGTCTGCTCACTTTTGCGTACGTTCGAGCAAGTGCAGCAGCGCATGCGCAGGACCGAGTCCTGCTAGACGTGGATGTGCTCCTTCTTGGGACGGACGAGAATCTAGACCAAGGAGCTCTCGAGGATATGGATGGCATATACGGGATAGAAGGGGGTAACTATCTCGTTCGTCCTCTGTCAGGTCCATGCACAAGCGGGATGTTCTGACCAGTCGTCTCTACAGATAAGCTGCCTGCAAGTATAGCATCCCAGATCACACTATCACATCTACCACGTGGATCGTCATCCACCGGCCATCTGCCGCAGGAAACTCCGACGCCAGGGCTGCCGTCGCTCTATTCTGTTGTTGCCCTCGGAGGGACATTCGATCACCTTCACGCAGGCCACAAGATCTTGCTGACTATGGCTGCATGGATCGCGGGTTGGAAGCTCATCGTCGGTATCACAGGTAGCTGCTTTGTCTGTAATGCCTTTTTCATCTCCACTCAATGTCTCGTACACAGATGACGCCCTACTCAAGAACAAGTCGAACAGGCACCTCGTGGAGGACTTGCCACGCCGAATTGCCCGCATCCGATCTTTCCTCCAGCTTGTCCGGCCTGGCCTGATCTACGACCTTGTGCCAATCTCAGACGTGGCTGGACCGACGGCGTGGGATCCCAATGTCCAGGCACTGGTGGTCAGCAAGGAGACGATCTCTGGCGGTGCAGCGAGTGCGTACATATCCTCGCTCACTCTCCTTTCGTTTAAACTTATGACTCCGAAAGTTGACAAGATTCGAGATGAGAACAAGCTGCCGCGTCTGCAGACGTTTGTGATAGACGTGATCTCGCCCACGGAGACGAGCGTGGCAGGCGAGGACGCAGAGGTGCTAAAGGCGGCGAAGATGAGTAGTACTGCAATCCGGCAATGGATTGCGGACAGACAAGGATGAATGTACTCCGTCTTGTGATTAGCAGACAAGACATACTACTACATCATCGACCAATATGATTTCCGAGTTTTAAGTTTTTTTGGTATCGGTGGTGGGAGGCGTACGCGATGTAAGAATTCATCGGTGTCGTCGTCGGATGAGGTGGGCGAAGATTGGTGAGAGGGGATCGGCTTGACTGCCTCCAGCCGGCCCATCTCCAGAGAAACTTGCCTGGCCAAGTCGGTCAGGTCATTGGCGAGCTGCTCCAAGATGGACACCGGAATGCCGAATGACGGAGGATCCCAAGTAAAGACGATACCATACGTGCCGGGGATATATAATTCAACTACAAGAAAAAATAGTCACCGATCAGTACCCGCTACACACACTCAAAGACAACTGACCGTGATCCAGTCGGTCTTTGCAAACAGCGGGGGGTGGTCTTGCTGGTGACGAGGAAGCATCTGATTCCGGATCGTGCGGTAGAGAGAAGAGTAGACCCCCGAGACGATAGCATAGCCAACAGCACTTCTTGGATACACCTATGGAAAGGAGACCATTTTGGTCCTAGCAACCTCTTGGTCAATTTGCACTCCGGACAGCGAGACGAAACTGACTTGGAAAACCTTGCAGACACCGCCGACATTGCCATGATCACGCAGGACATCGTTGTTCTTGAGTGCACCATACGCGAGCGCCATGAGACCAGCTTCTGCATGCACATTTCCGTAGAAGCCTTTTTTCGCGCGGTTTTCGATCCATGAACAAGCCGCTGTCCTCTCCTCTGGCAGCCAGTCCGTCTGACCCTGGATGCTGTTCAAGAGTGTCGTCTTTGCGTTGGTTGCTTCCAAATCCACACGGGCTGTCTTTGCTAGATGGATCAGTGCCTTTCAATCCATTGTGCTTCTTCATCCTGGGGATGATGCTGTGTGCAGCAGAGTGCCAGGCAACCACGGTTTTGAGCCAACGGAATAGATGTGACCCATATTGGCTCGGGTTTGAGGGAGGAGCATCATCTGTAATTGCACATGAGGGCGGTGTTCTAGAAGAAGGATAAGTGTCTCTTACCCATATCAGAACTATTGTCTTCATGGAGGCGATGCCAATTAGCGCAGAGTTCCCAGATACGCGTGAAACGCAAACACATACCAATAAAGCGAGCGGCGCGTAGGTTTTCCGACCAATACTTGACATCGACAAACAGGCCTGAGATGGGCTTTGGCTTCAACATAAACGTAAGCAGCACAAGCAGATCATCAACGTCTTCCAGAGTCTCGGACGTCGGTGCAACTTCGGCCTCCGGCGGCAGCCGCTCGCGGAGGTTGGCAACAATGTCCCCGCTGCACTTGAGCCAAGACGGCGCAGTGGCCTCGTTCAGGGTGTACTGAAGCTTCTTAGATGTATGATCATTGTGGTCCCGGCGTATACCATGTGTAGCAAGGAACGGCTCGTACACCTGTGGAATAAGGACGGTGTCGGATTTGACTTTCAGAGTGACGCAAGGTGCGCTCTGCATGATTGTAACGGGATCCTTTTCCCATTCCTTCTCCGCGTTGCTCAGACGAAGGGCAATCTCTGGCCAGCACCGGAAGACGAGCCAACCCGTGATGTTATCGACGAGTTCGTTCCGGATGACAGGGTTTGTAGAGCGAGCGCACTTGAGAAAGGAAAGCACATCTTTCACGTGTTCTTCGATGAGAATTTCTGGACCAGCAGTGCCTTTTGGGGAATAACTACTCGGCATGCATTGTCTTGGACGTGGAACACACACAGGTAGCCGATGTAATGTACGGAGGTAGTGCTGGGACACGACGACGCAGAGTGGAGAGTGTTTCCTCTCTTTCACAGTCGACATCCATCGAGCATATCTTGATGGAGCTAATTGAGAAGGCAGGTGACGAAGGAGGGGTGTCGCCGTGAGAGTTGGATGAAACAAGGATGGTGGCCTCTGTGGCTTGCGGCTCGATGACTCCGGTCACAGCGACCACATTGTGATCGCCTGTTCCAGTGTTGAGCATAGTAGCCAAATGATTCAGAAACTGTACAGGACGAGCAGAATTTGAAGTAGACGCCGCTGAGTCGGAGCCGGTACTGGATGCTGAAATCTCCTTGTTACGCCATCGAACGTCGTTAAGCATCATCGATGTAAAGCGGATGGTATCAATAGCCACTCATTCTCTTTCCTCATTGTCCGCCTGCATCAAGAGTGTCAGATAGTCGGAGAGAGAGAGGGATGTGTGGCGAGGTGAGACGGCGCGGACGCGGGGTCCCTTCATGCTGCTTGCCCTCCACTTTACGCGTTCGACCTGACGGCTTTGGCCATTTGCAGCGGAAACACTACCCTGATTTGAGGAGCTCCGCATCCAATTGTGCTCATGCCTGCGGAATCCATTATTCCTGATATACCGGGCGACCTGGTGCCGCCCAATTCGGATCAGGAGCGGTGGCTGAAGCACAAGGTGTCTGTGATGTGCCAGGTGGAAAATCAGCGGTATGGAACCCCCAATGCGGCTTGAGCCCGACTAAGGATGTTTTCTTGAGATGTGTAGGTTTCCTGGCAGCCAACCTATCAGCTTCACACGTGGTGCATTAGAGCGCCTCGAGAATGAAGAGTGCGTCCCTACACACCTAGCTACGTGTGTACCCGTACTAATCCATACATGCTAGTTTCTGGGTATGTGAAAAGTCAGACGGTATACGAGTTCTGTTCTTCGTGTGCACGAATGGTCCAACGGACCAGACCGTCTATCTGGTGCGTAGCATTCACCTCTGCCACATGAAGGCGCTCTAACCGAGTATAGATCGACAGGCATAACATGTACCACTGTATCAACGGTTTCTACTTTCCATATCATCTGGACCCAATGCAACCTCTCAAGAGCACGCTGTTGGATGGAGAGTTGGTGCTCGATGTGGACTCACGGGGAAACCGCACTCTACGGCTACTCTGCTTCGACTGCCTCGTTATCAATGAGGAGAACGTCATGGCAAGATCTCTGGACAAGCGATATGGGGTTAGAATCCTGCCCGTTTTCGATTTCCGCATCCAGCTTATGAACATGAAAGCGGCTGCAAGGCTTCTTCTACAGCCCGTTCAAGCGCATGTTGCAGGATCATCCTCAAATGGTGCAAGGTCTACCGTTCGAGTAAGTACACTGTGGTCCATGTCCACCTATCGTTGTTAACGCCGGACCCAGTATCAAGGTAAAACCTATGGAGAGGTCATACGCTATCGACAAGATATTCGCTGTGGACATTCCGAATCTACAACACGGACACGACGGTCTCATCTTCACATGTGTGAACACTGCGTATGCAGCGGGGACAGATAACAACATCCTTAAGTGGAAGCCGCCATCAGAAAACTCGATTGACTTCAAGCTTGTCCTCCGCTTCCCTGCCGACACTCACGGAGAGCCAGACTGGCAAGCCAAACCTATCTTCGCACTTCATGCTTGGAACGGTGGAGAGGGTTCCCGCGCACGCTACGAGCCTTTCGACGTGATGGCTGTCGAAGACGATGAGTGGGAAGCGTGCGTCAGCCACGAGCTTGTTCGTCTCACCTACTTACGGATCTTTCGTAGGTGGAAGGCAACTGGCGAACAGATCGATGACAGAATTGTGGAGGTCACTTGGGACATGGAACGGGAGCAATGGAGAAAGCTTCGGTTTCGCGACGACAAACCGAACGGCAATCACCGCAATGTCGTCGACAAGATCATCCTCAGTATCTCAGACGGGGTGGAACAAGCTACGGTGCATACCATACTTTATGTTGATCACTCATAGATGCTAACTGGACATAAGTTGATTGAACGTGGTCCCGTCATCAAGCATGCATGGAAGACCAGAGAGGGACAAGCCCAGTCACAGCCACAACCACATCCTCCTCCTACTCGCGTACCCAATGGCAACGCAAATCACAGGCCGGACAGTCACAGCATACCGTCGCATCCACCTCCAAACATCCATCAGGCGATGGCTCCCCTCGAACGGAGATACGGGCCCATGGCGCCTTCGAGGTGGAGCAAAGCCTCAGGGCCGAAACAAATCGCGGGCCTGTTTCGATGAGGTCTAATTCTCGGAGATGCTATTACTTTGAACATATCGTTGTCGTTTGAGCGAAATATGTGGAGAGAGGGTACTCGATCACATGGTCGCGTCAAACCACTCATTATCGACGCGTTTTACTGCAGTCGTGGCAGGCGACAGGAAACAAGTACATCAATTGTTTTTACTGTTACAGAACAGAAATCAAGGGCTGATGTGAAAGAGTATGCAATGACGCAGGATTTTATGGCCGGAGGAGATGACACAGATACACAGGGAAGATGATAGAAAGGCAGTCGGAGGAAAACAAGGCGATGATGGACGGTTATGCAGCATTGATCAATGGAGGCGACGGGTGGACAAACATATGAAGTGTGCTGTGCTGCGGGGAACGGAAGGCACATTGAAGGAACAGCAGAAATGACGTGGATCGTGATGGGAAAGGGAAAGGGATGAATCAGTCTAGTTGAAGAGGTCCGGAGCCACAACGGGAGCGTTCTCGTCGCGAAGGGGCGACCTGAACATAACGGAGTGTGAAGTCGTTAATCTTTCGAGGTGGCGACGACGAGACCCCACAGCACGCAAAGGCGTGGCAGGCTCGGAGGTAGTGCGCTGGAGTGCTCGAGCACGGCGTGTCCTGTTGCGATGAGGTGTATTCTCGGGAGTCCCGAAGTCTGGCGCGAACAATGGCAGGATTGTGAATCCAGGAGATGAAGGGGTCGACGATGCGTCGGAAAAGGATGGGGATTGGGAAGTTTCGCGACGTCCAGACCTCGGACGAGGAGGAGTCTGAGGCGCAATGGACAGCGTGGGAGCCAATGTGAGACTGGCCAGCTCGTAGGCAAGGTACTCAGGCTGATGGATACAATCAGCAAGCAGCAGACATACATTGGGAGTGGGCACAAACCTGAGGCGCTAAAGCCATTGGAGTGTCGGAGGGTACGTTGAACAAGGTAACGTCGTCGGGCTCGAGTACCTCGACGGAGTCCGTCAACGGACTCACGCGTGCCTCAGGGACCAAGCTATGCTGCTCATTCAGAGGCGCAAGCTGGACGTCACCCTGACCACCCGCGACATTCCACCAATCAATCTCGCCCAGAACGCGACGCCTGTGTTGGCGCGCCGAGCGACGGGGAGTCGGCAGATACGGTGCGGCGTTGTCACGCGCGGCAGGAGCGGAAAGGGTACGACGAAGAGGGCTGGCAGGCATTGTCTAATCCTGAAGTTCGTTGAGGTCTTTGACCTCGAATAGGTGGACTGGATGTGGACTGGTGAAGAGATGAAAGGGGGACCGGAGCGCGCATCATCGAAGTGTGCCAATTCAAGGTGTTGAATTACACTGCTTGACGCGCACCCTTCACATTTAGCCTCACTCGGCGTCATCGCACTCGATCTGTCTCCACTCTGCCTGATTTGTCACTGAGAGGATGTACAGTAACTAATGAACTCGTTCACAAGATATATCCGCCAGCATTGTCTATTCATACATCCTACCGTCTACGAAACAACGTACTCATGCCAGCTCTAAGTACCGCTCGACTAGACTCTTGTCAGCCCAGACCGTACATAAGGATTGGGCCCGACGTACCTTCCCAAGACGTGACAGCCTCGTTCCATAGCTGGATCTCATGCTCTCGAGTGCCACCGTAGTGGTCGATTAGATCGTTGCCGAGTACATTCTCTTCCCTGGCGATACTGCCCGGAGCCATCATACGCAGCGTAGCGGCTTCCAAAGATGTAGGGAGCATCTTGACCTGAGTAATGGCAAGAATTTGAACACAAAGAATGACAAAGTTAGCCATTGTCTTACTTTGCCTGTCGCACGATCTTCCGGCTTCTGCTGGCTGACCGGTGGGCCAGGGAGGGCCGTCTTGTTCTCGATGCCTCGCAGACCCAGGCCGAAAACAGCTGCAAGGGCAAAGTATGGGTTCATGTCCGCGCCTGGCACCCGGATCTCCAGCCGAGTGGCACTCGGGGGTACCGACGGCGGGCTGAGGATCCGCACAGACGCGGCACGCGAGTCGTAGCCGTAGGTGATGGCATTGGGCGCCCAGAATGCTTCGCCACCCACTAAGCGTTTGTACCCGTTGATTGTCGGCACGAGCTATCAACAAAATGAGTGGCTGCCGTGGTGATAATCCCATGCCAGCGTACCATGGGCATGACTGTCGTGGTAATTAGATACGCAGGATCGCTAGGTGGAGGGAGAGCGCATACCATCGGCAAGACCTTCTAGAACTCCACCAAGGAACCATTCGCCCTCCTGGCTCATGTACTTGACGTCGTCGTTGGCCGCTCCTTCGCGCCCAGATTTGACTTGGGACTCAGGGAGAGCAAAGATGTTGTGCCCATCGGAGTTCCTCAGAGAGACGTGTATGTGGCTAAAGAGATTTGTTAGGGCCAAATGCAAATTTCAAGTTCATTGAAGCTACCCGCTACATCCAGGGAGCTGCCCAAGAAGCATGAGTGTGTTTCGCAGTGATGTGGTCAAGGACTCACGTTTCCCCACGGCTTTGCCATAAAGCTAGGCATAACTCCATGTTTCATACCCAAGCTCTTAGCGGTGAACTTGAACAGGATGGCGTTGTCCGCCATGCGGATGGCATTCCGGTACGCAAGTGCCGTCTCGAACACACCCGGGCCAGTCTCGGTATCTACAAAGAAATGAGGCGATGAAGAAGCAGAGTAGCGAGCACACACTCACGGTGTGCTTCAATATCGACACCAAAATCTGCCGCCACGTCAAACAGATCTTGGAAGTATTCCGTGTTGAGCTGTGTCCTCAACATGGAGTAGCCGTGCACTACGGACACATCCCATGAGTCCACATCGATAACAGAAGGGTACAAGCCTCACTTCCTGAGGTTAAAGGAGCAAGGTCGCTGAACTTCTTACTTGCCACAGTCTCGGGTGTTTCTAGAGGGATTGGAGTAGATGCATGACATAGTGATACTGTTCATACCTTTGAAGTTGAAGTACTGGAGCGCATAAGTCACACTTTGACATCAAAAGTTGTCGACACACTCACTTCGTATTCGACACCTGCCACAGCCTCGAATCCATGAGATGCAGCGCGATCTATAGCCTTCTTCAAAGCTCCGCGGGGGCAGGCGCAGATGGGTTCCCGTGTTTCTGGGTCGAGGAAAGACACGAGAAAGAAAGGAACGTTGTTCTCCCACGGTATGCGGCGATACGTAGAGAGATCGATAGCTGCTAACACATCCCGGTAGCCGTTGCCCCGATTCGAGATCAACAGCTCTCGAGAGTAGACCTGGTCGTGAATATCCCAGCCACTGGGGATGAGATCTTCAGAAGGGTACTTTGATAGGTGAGATATAGGCTGCTTACAAGATGACGCTGCAAAACCCAAAGCCGTCTGAGGACACGGCACTCAGGAACTTATCCTTGGCCTGAACGATGTTGAGCCCCACGTCACGAAACATGTAAGTCATCATTGGTGATCACCATGTATTTCCCTCGTAGCACTCCGTCGACTGGATGAAGTGTGTGTAAGTACTTGATCACAGGAGCCCGCTGCACCCTCACCATCGACACCTACTTCGGCATCAGCTCGGCGATAACACTAGGGGAGGGGTGCTCGACCTGCGACCTTGACTTTGATGTCATTCGCCAATACTTTCTCGATATCCGCAACCGTCTTGGGGGCGTCCTTCGTCGCGACGTTTGGGGCCATGAGCGCGCCGGTCAAGGAGAGTGACGCGACCCCGCGTCGATGTCTTGGTTCATTCCACCCTCCGAGAATGGGCACATTGTGCTGCTGCCGCACCCCGTCATCTTCACATTCCTACTTTGAACGCTTGGTTGGGCATCCGATCTCGCAATGAGTGAACACCGTCACGTAGCGACACTCCGTACACCGGCACCTGTTTCTGCCTTGGCCTTCGGCGGTGTCGACAGCAGTGACCTCTATGTCGGCGGAGAGGATGGCACTGTCCGTCTTTTCGATCTGCCAGGAGCAACAGTCACCAAAGCCCTTCGTGGCCTAGAGGGAGAAGTCGCCTCTATAGTTCATGCGGCATCGTCTAAAAGCAAAGGCCACAGTCGACAAATTTGGATTGCCTGTGAGGATCACGTACACAAGATGATGGCTGGGACTAGCATGAAGCGTACTGAAGCCACGTCTAGGTCCACTTGCTGAGCTTTGACTCTGAGAAGCTTATTCTCAATCCTGCCGATGCCACGGTGTCCACGATCATTGGTATCAATAGAGAGGATTCCTTGAATGAGGTAACCCGAATCAACTGGCTTTGTGACGCCAGTGCCTCATAAAATACCTTAGCTCAGCCTCAGTGCCAATGGTTCTTCACTTGCGTTCACGTCCGACAGTGGTTTTGTAGGCGTCATGGATACCGCGACCTGTCGCGTCTCGCGCATGAAAACGACGCATGACAATGTCGGCCGCCAACTTTTCCCTCTCGCTCTAAGTGAAGCTCATCATTCCGATCAAGATTGCCAGCACCGTCAAGTTTATCCCTGATCGGCCGAATGAGCTCGTTAGCGGAGGCTACGACTGTACGCTTCTCCACTTCGATCACAAGCAAGGCTCTGTGCTCTCGAAACATTCATGCGGTCTGTAGTGATGAGGGTTGGAGTTTGCTGCATCTACTGACGGTGTTATAGGTGATTCGACTCCACCCCGAATGCCACAGAACGGCATCTCATTATCGCCCCCGTTTGTCCTATGCTCGGCCATGAGTTCCACTGGCATAGTGGCTGCGGGTACTGCAGATGGTCGCATATGGGCTGGGTTGGGTGGAGGAAAGGGTATTGCACAGGCAAAGAAGAAGGCACGTAAGTGGGAAGGCCTGGCGAGTGACTCTACTTTGGATGTAGTCGTTGCAGAGGGCCCCGTAGTCGGCGTGTAAGTGGCCCATCTGTGACTGCCGTATCAACAACACCTGACAATGGTTATTAGGACTTTCGTATCTGCCTTGACGATCGTGGCAACCTCACTTCTGGGCACCATGTTTCACCTGGAAATTGTGGTCAATGAGGAAGGAGTTGCATCGCTGGAGCAGAGACACGTCAGTCAGAATCCTCGCGTGTCCAAAGTTAACACCCTCCGAAGCAATGGGCAGTGGCTGGCCTTGGGAGGTTTTGACTCGCAGGGTAAGGGCATTGTCGAAGCGTGGGAGCTCTCATCATGTCCTGATAATCGTAGTTGATGCGAGAAAGCTGTTTCATGTCATCGCGAAATACTACAAATCGAACAAGACGAATAGTTTACACGACGTCCCTCACAAAGCCCAACGTGCCAAGCGATGCTGAGAGGAGCTCCAGCACCTTGTCACTCTCACTCCGTTGGATCTCACTCAAGAGCTCGAGGCTTGGCCTCAGCTCTTCGTTGGCGATGATCGTTTCTCCGTGCATACGTAGAAAGACATTTTGCAGGGTCTGCACAGCCTCGAAGTCGCGTCGTGAAAGAAGCCTTCCAATCAGGGCATCCAGGAAGACACGAAGCTGATCAAGCGTGACAAGAGAGCGAAGTTCAAGGTCAAGGGCTGCTGGAGACAGCGTCTTGGCGTAGGAAAACAGCGTCTCGTCTGGTGAAACCAAATCAGTTGATGCACGAGGAGGTATGGAAAGGGCGCTTACAGTTACTGGTGGACTCCTCAGCTTCGAGCTTCTGCACGAAGATGCTGTCCGTTTCAGCAGCAATTTTGTCCAGACGTCGCGTAGACCTCTCCGTCTCTGCACTGTTGCTGGGCTCATTGACGGCGAACCGATGCTCCACACCAGGTAGTGTCGGCAGGAAGAAGGGGGCCCTTTCCGGGGCTTTGGGAGCTTCCTTCGGTTTGTTCCGTTGCTGAAGCGACCATCAGCATCTATCTTTGGGCTCACGACATGGCTTTCTTACCTGAATGACATCCAGATTCAAGAGCGTCTGCCATCGTGAACGTGGAAGAAGCGTGAGCGTAACCAGTTCTTCGTCCAGTTGATCGGGTGTCATAAACACATCGACAGGCTCCACGTCAAGGGTAAGAGATTTCAGAGCTTCCAAAGCTGTGAATCATTCAGCATCAAAGGCGGCTCAATCCAACAGAATACCATACCTTCATCTTCCGCAACCCCTTGCGTAGACGGGAGAGAGACGTCAACTATGTCGGTGTCGCCCACCGTTCTGTATGAGACCTCTGCGTATTGAGCTCTGTTAGCCCTGTCGTATGTAATGAGTACAGCTTCGGACGAGGGCGTAGACCATGCCGCACCATAGAAACACGCCGACGCTATCCACATGAGCAGTGGCCAAGAAATCGTTGGTCGGGGAGAAGGCGACGCTGGTAGCCACGCTGGTTGTTCTAAAGGCATCAATCAACCGTCCCGTTGGAATGTCAAACGTCCGAATGATGGAGTCCAAAGCAGTAGCGATGATCCAACGCGAGTCTGGTGAGAAGGTCTAGACGAATCTGTGAGTCGGTGGTGGAGAAAAGTAAGCGTAGACGTACGATATCCAAAATCCGACCCCGGAAACCTGACAGTTCACGGACAACCTTATGCGTCTCAATGTCCACAATCCTGATGATCATGTCGTCACAGATCACAGCAAGAAGGCCACTGTTGCGATCGAGGAGGATAGAAACGCAGTTGGACGGTAGTTGTAGGGCGTGTTCCAATGCTGCTGAATGGAAGTCGAAGAACTGTAAGAGGTATGAGAAACAAGGACTCAAGGACCTATACCTGACGCACGTTGACTATTCCGTCAAGTGTTGATGCAATCACGGTGCGGTTGAGAGAGTCAGTAGCAATGCCTGTGATCACTCGGTTTGCGCCCTTCTTGATCTTCGTCCGGCGAGCGGTGGTCGACGTGCCGATCGTAAAGCTCTTACGCTTAGCACCTGATTGCATGTTCCACATTTCTACCACCCCGGTGGAAGTACCTGCCAATCCGAAGTTGCCACAAGCCGAAACGCAGACAGCCTCATCAGGGAACGTAAGCACACATACCATTGCTAACGCTGAAAGCTGACTGACCTTGACACTGCCAACTGCAGATGCAGCAGGGACCGAGGGTGTCAGCGTGTGCTTGCCAGCCCTCTTATTCAAGACCGTCCAAGTCCGAGCAAAAGGCTCTTCCGAGTGTGCTGTGACCACATCGTCCCAATCTTTTGACCGCGTACTCGAATGCGCGATCGCAATTGCTGGCGGGGACTTCAACGAGTTCAACGTGGACGATAACGAGGTAGCCTTCTTTTGCGAGGAGCCTGGGATAATGTTCAGAAAGATATCGACGGACAAGCTATCAAGCGAATGCCAACCTTGTGACATTTCAAAGGATCGTGAGTCCCGGACGACACTTGTGTAGCGAAGACTGCGATCTCGGCTAGCAGTCAGGAGCTGCTTGCCATCTTCTCCATAATAGCGGATAAGATGTGGGGGTTGATGATGCCCTGCACGGAATTTGAGCAGACGAGGCGGGGCTGTAGCGGAGTCGAAGAGCCATTGCTAATCATGGAAGGTAAGGCCAAGATCCAAAATATGCCATACGAGATACGTACCTTGACGCTGTTGTCGTCCCCGGAACTGACGAGAATTGGCTGATTTGGGATCCAGGAGATGGCAGAAACAGCTCCATCGTGGGCTCCACGAACTATGTGGATCAGCCGACCTCCAGCGTTCAGATCCCAGATCGCAATATGGCCTGCGGCGGATGCTGTGGCAAGGATAGGCTGGCCATCTACCAAAGGCTCGTGTCAAATGCCGGGTCCAATTTGGGAAAAAAGATCGAAGGTACCGTTTCTAAAGCTCAGCGCACGGACTGGACCCCCTTCCATGAACATTCGCATCAGCCGCTCGTCGGCACGGATATCATATACTGAGATCTCTCCCGTTTGAAAGCCGACACCAACGACGTCGATAGCAGGCGACTGGGTCAATGCGGTGATGGGGTTAGCACTGGTCGACATCTTTTGTGGAGAGGCAAGGAGGGACGAGGCGGAGAAGGTGTGAATACATGATCTGTGACTGAAGTAAGTAACGAGCGTGCAGACACATCTAATCAAAGCAGGACCTACTCCGAGCGGATGTTCCACAGCTGTATCGTGCCTTGAGTGCTCGCGACGAGGATTTTGTTCAGATAAGTAGCAGGATGCAACATTGACGTAGCCGTGAAATCGGCAGAGAAGGAGATAGTAGCCTGGACCTCTTTGTTGGGTCTTCAGTCGTCGAACGCATCATGGAGCTGCGCACTGACCTAACGTGTCCGTGTTCCACACAATCATCCGACGCCCATCTTCCGTCAATGCCAGTAGCTGGGTCCCAAAGACAAGGATGGAGTTCACTGTGCCTTCTAATGGATCTGTGCACCTGCATACCTACAAATGATGGTTAGAAAGTGCAATGGTAGGAGTACTGTTTACGACTGACCTCCTTGCCACGGATGTACTTGACAACATTAGACCCGGCGGCAGCCCAAATGGCGTCTCCATCAAAAGCAGCGCAAGTGATAGGCGCTCCAGCGTCCGATCCTGGCAGAAATGAGGACGTAAGTAATCTTCACGGTACAAAACCAACCTCACTCACTCACCGGCAAAAAGCAGGCTCATTTTCGCACCATCCCACAAAGCCCATGATCGTCCCAGGCAGGTCAAGATATGAACCCGAGGCCCTTCACTTGCTCCCTTGAAAGAACGAGTCTGGAGGGCGAATGGGACGCTGGTTGTGACCAGACCAAGAGCGCGGAATGGTGCGAACAGTCCTGCTTGCTGTGCAGGCTTGCCGAGGGATTTCGCGTCGACGTCCTCGACATTAGTCCGAGCCCTCTTGCGCGAATGACGTTCAGGACTATCCCCAGTAGTTATGGCCATGCCTGAAGCAAGAAAAGAGAGAAGTCTCGATCACGTGGACCAAGCGCGTCTCTTGTCGCGTCCACTCGACGGTCCACGACGCTGTTCACTAGAATGGATCCAGACGCCCCAAAATCAGTCGCGATCGGTGTCGGTAGCACATGCAAGTGAATGTCTCTCGCATGACGTGGCTCTGCAGTGATTAATCTGTTCAAGCACTCGCAGGAGCCCTGTTGGCTGGCATGTATAGTTCGCTACGACAACTTCCGGGCATGTCTCCAGCCGCCTACGCTGGCTCTACTGCCATCAACTCGGCAATTGCTAGCGCGACCTTCTTCACGCTACGGGAGTATATCGTTAGTCCCGGTTTGGTCTCTACTATCGACGGAGGACAGTACGGCCGGCGTCGACAATTGCTTGAAGATAAGAAGAGCGGACTCGTTTTCTCAAGAGACGATTCGTCTCCTAGCGAGGCGCGCGGCTCGAAACTCTTGGACTCGGGCATCAGTGGTGGCATAAGCGGCGCGGTGTTGAACTCATGGAAGCGTGAGCTCGTCGCCTATTCGCCTACCTTGTACACTGACCCTCCGTTCGAACAGGACGTGCAAGCGGAATTCTTTCAGGAGCAACCACCGGCGCCCTTGTGTGTGTCCTGGTCCAATGCTGCGTTAATGAAGCCGAGGTGTATCGACGAAAGCGTCTACTGCGTCGGGAGTTTGACACATTTCACTCCGGTACTCCGCATCATGTGCGCCCCCTTAGCGAAACAACTCCGTCGACATCTACGGAGGACAGGGTGGAGACGCGGAAGCCGCTCTCTGAGCGCATTTTCGACCGCCTGGGTCTCTTCAACAAGATATCGGACGAAGACTACCTGAACATGATGAAGGCCAAGAGAGACCGTCTTCTCGCTCAAGTACGAGTACTTGAAGCACAAGTAGCAGAAGAACGTATCCAGAATGCGGATGCACAGCGAACCGGAGCAGACTCGAAGCCATAGCATCCGTATTGGTAACTAGAGACATGCATTGTGCTCGAGCTTGCTAGATACATATTAAATCTTATACATAATCACCGCTGTTATCCCCGTGTGTGGAGTGTCATATACAAGTGCGATGTCTACGGACGCGACATACGCGGATTAGTCGGGGCCGATCGCGTGATCCGCCTACTTTTACCCGCTCTCCACCATGGCCCTCAGATCGGCGCTCCAGAGTATCGAGTCATCTGTTTCTCTCTTTCCCTCTCTCCTCTTCCCAAAATCCCCTTCTCCATGAATAGCATCAAGGAGGTCTTCCAGCAGAAGAAGGCGCAGGTGAGTTGCGATATTCTATATCATGCCTTCCACCTCTAACTGTCTCTGTAGGGGCAGCCGACGCTCGTGACGTTCGTCACGGCCGGGTATCCCTCGCCCAATGACACGGTGTCCATCATGTTAGCGATGGAGGCAGGAGGTGCCGACATCATCGAGCTCGGTGTCCCCTTCTCCGATCCCGTCGCGGACGGGGCAGCCATTCAGAAGACGAACGCGGTGCGTATGGTCGGTGTATGTGCAGGAGGCGATTGGAACTTACGATTCGTAGATTGCGCTGGAGCACAACGTTGACTATCCTATGTGTCTTGGTTTCCTGCGCGAGGCGCGTAGCCAAGGTCTCAAGGCACCAGTTTTGCTTATGGGTACGCGACACATCGTCGCATGCAACGACCAAGTATTGAAGTTGATGTATCGTAGGCTACTACAACCCTCTCCTATCGTATGGGGAGTCCAAGGCAATTCAAGACGCCCACGAGGCTGGGGCGAACGGTTTCATTGTTGTGGATCTCCCTCCTGAGGAGGCCATCATCTTCCGTGACAAGTGCACGACGGCTGAGTGAGCACAAGACCACAATTTGTGCACATACCACATTAATCTCTCGTTAGCTTGTCTTACGTCCCTCTCATTGCCCCGTCAACTTCCTTCTCACGCATCCGCTTCTTGTCCTCCATTGCCGATTCGTTCATCTATGTCGTGTCGAAGGTATGCGGAACTCCCCGGTGGACTAGGCGAAGCGAGCTGACTCATCGTGCAGATGGGAACGACCGGATCCACAAAGGGCGGGGAAGTTAACATTGAACTCCCGGACATAATTGCACGTGTGCGCGAGTATGCCACTGTACCGTTAGCCGTTGGCTTTGGTGTCGCCACGCGGCAGCACTTCGACACGGTCGCTGCTGCTGGTGCCGATGGTGTTGTCATCGGCAGTCGCCTGGTAGAGGTCATTCGTGATGCAGCGCCCGGCGAGGTCGCATCCCAGGTCGAGGTTTACTGCCGCGAAGTTAGCATGAAGGGTCAAGAGCCTGCTCCTGTCAAACAGGTCCTCGGCAAGGTTACCACTCCCATCACCAACGCTGCTCAGGACGGCCCTACGGCATCTCATACGGCTTCCGACCCGAGCACCCTACCGGCGCGCTTTGGCCAGTTCGGTGGACAGTATGTGCCAGAGGCACTTGTCGACTGTCTGGTTGAGCTCGAGGCCGTGCACAAGGAGGCCATGGCTGACCCCGAGTTCTGGGCAGAGTGGAGGAGCTTGTACGGCTACATGAACCGGCCTTCCAACCTCTACAAGGCTGAGAATCTCACCAAAATCGGGGGAGGGGCGACCGTTTGGCTGAAGCGGGAGGACCTGTGGGTTATATGGGGTTAGGATGCACGCGCACTGCTAACACACCCTGTAGCAACCACACAGGCTCGCACAAAATCAACAATGCCATTGGTCAGATCCTCCTTGCCAAACGGCTAGGCAAGAAGCGGATCATCGCCGAGACGGGCGCGGGTCAGCACGGCGTTGCGACCGCCACTGCTTGCGCCAAGTTCGGCATGGAGTGTATTGTCTACATGGGTGCCGAGGATGTCCGCCGCCAGGGACTGAACGTCTTCCGGATCCAAATGTTGGGCGCTAAGGTTGTTCCTGTCCACTCCGGATCGATGACGCTCAAGGACGCCGTCAATGAAGCGTTCCGTGACTGGGTGACGAACCTCTCCACCACCCACTATCTCGTTGGGTCTGCGATCGGGCCTCATCCCTTCCCGACCATCGTTCGCGATTTCCAGAAGGTGATTAGCCAAGAGATCAAGGAGCAAATGCAGGAAGTGCGAGGGAAGCTCCCTGACGCAGTCGTTGCTTGCGTCGGAGGAGGCAGCAACGCCATTGGCACGTTCTACAACTTCATCAACGACAAGAGTGTCAGATTGATCGGTGTGGAGGCTGGCGGAGAAGGTATGTCTTTTCACACGCTCCGCTTCTTGTTCTCACTTCTTTTTAGGCACCGATGGCGACAGACACAGTGCGACTCTCTCCAAGGGCACGCCCGGAGTACTTCACGGAGTACGGACATACGTCCTCCAGTCGGCGGCGGGCCAGATCATCGAGACCCACTCCATCAGTGCTGGCCTTGACTACCCAGGTGTTGGCCCTGAGCACGCTTGGCTCAAGGACTCGGGACGGGCTGAATACGTGGTTGCCACCGATGAGGAGGCGCTCCGTGGGTTCCGCATGCTCACACAGACCGAGGGCATCATCCCTGCGCTCGAGTCCTCGCATGCCATTTGGGAGGGAGTTCGCCTGGCCAAGACCATGGGCAGCGACAAGGACATCGTCATCGTAAGCCATCAGAGCTTTTCTTCTCCCTTAACCTTCACTCACTCGTCCTTCCTGAAGTGCTTGTCTGGGCGAGGCGACAAGGACGTCGAACAGATCTCGCAGCTCCTCCCGGGCAAATGGGCGCAAATCCTGGATTGGCATGTGTCGGTCTGATGTGAAAGTGTTGTCACCTATATAGTAGACATGTAGTTTATGGATTGGATGAATTGTTTGTAGTCCACTTTCGAATTGATGACTCGAACCCTGCTTGAACGGTGCCACATCTTGTCTTGCTCTCTTTCCTCCTCGTTCGTTTTCGAACACCAGAATCCAGATACAATGGCACCTGATCTTGTACATCGCGACAATGTCCTGACCGACCGGCTGGTGGAAACGCTAGTGGCAAAGCTACGCCGACGGTGAACGATCTTGCCGAGCATCGTTCAACCGATCTATTTATTCGCGTGGGCGCTCAGACAAGTCGTCGGATCGCGAGAGACAGCCTTGGAGACGGTCTTGGTTTTGAGACAAGTGGTATCCCGAGCGAGGTTCTCGAACATAGAGCAACTAGTCGACATCATCCGCTCCGTAGGCCGGAAATTGGTGGAGGCCCAACCAAAAGGTGCGCACTTGACTCTCTTCTGAAAGTAAACTGCGACTAAGAGAGCGAGCGAAGAGTACTCTGTCGGCAACACGGTAGCCAAAGTACTGCATCATGTCCGTGAGGAGTACACGACCGCTTCAAAAGGCACCCTGAACGTCCGCTCGTCGGGCGGGCCAGGAGCGTTCTCGATCGCAAAGTTCGTCCTGCAAGGGCAGCCTCGCACCCAGCAGCTTCAAGTACCGGCCAAGGATGTGTTACACGGCGACAGGTCACTGCTAAAGGAGAATGACCCCGATGACCAGGATTCCTTCGCGAAGAATCTGAAACCTGTTCTTATGGAGGCCATCCAGGACGTGTTCGACGAGCTGGAGACAGTTTATGACAACATTTCCAAGAACGCCAAGGATCATATTCATTCAGAGTAAGCCCCTTCGCTATGGCTAGGAACGTCCTAACTCCCCAACCTTAGTGAGATCATATTGACGATTGGCTGGTCAAAGACGGTCGAGTCCTTCTTTAAGGTCGCGGCCAACTATCGCAAGTTCACAGTTATTGTGGCTGAGTGCGGACCATCGTGAGTCATTCTATTTTCTTCGGTGCATGCATGTCGTTGCTCACAGCAGACATTAGGTATAACGGTCACGACATGGCACGTTCACTGGCGTCGATGGGAATCAGCACCTTCTTAGTACCTGACTCTTCCATCTATGCTCTCATGTCTCGCGTCAACAAGGTCATCATCGGCGCGCACGCGATCCTGGCGAACGGCGGCATGTTTGCGGCCACAGGGGCGCTCCTAGCTGCAACCGCAGCCCGTGCACATAGCACACCTGTGGTCGTTTGTGCCGGCCAGTTCAAGCTCACGCCGCTGTGGAACTTGTTTCATGAATACGGAGCCTTGGATTTTGCCGATCCTAGCAGCGTCCTTGGGTTCGAAGACGGCCATCTGGTGGATAAGGTAGACGTTCTCAATCCGTATTTTGATTACGTCCAGCCTGAGCTTGTGGACGTTTACATCACTAACGAGTAAGCCTGCTGCCTATTCGTCTTTATGATAGATACAATTACTGACAAATATTCAGTGGAGATCATCCACCCTCATCGATATATAGGTACGAGTCTCTGGTACTCCTCTGCACACAGTGATTGATCTCGACTTTACAGGCTCGTGAAGGAGACTTACGATGATGATGAGATCTGAGGGGGGACAGTACATAGTGACTACTACCGCGCAAGGGGGGCCGATTGCTGCATGTGTATTGCTTTCTCTGATTCCATCACTCACGTCTGGCCGATCCGAAGGAGCCGAGCATCGCGGTGGACCAGAGTGACGTGTTGTGCGCTTTACCCCTTCCGCGTTCCGTCCGTTGCCTTCGGGTTTCACGCTTGCACTCTTGAACGCTGATAGACTATTATCACGACCTACACAAGAACAGGGAAATCTGATTTGTGAAGGCAGCTTCAAAGGGCTCACACCTGAACGCTTCACATGGATGGCGAAAGGTGCGAACGACACCTCGCGTCTCTACACTGCACATGAGCTGAGGCGGGCATGTTCAATAGACGGCTGAGTAACGTTCTCACGGGCAGACAATCCGCATATCTTCAAGGTGATACATTTCGATAATCTACCGTATACGAAACTTGACGGATCTGCGTAGAGCACAAAGTGGTGGTGTGTTCTCTATCTGCCAGCTACATCTCAACACTCGTCGGATACCCGGTATTATACCCTCTTCTCAAGGCGCCTGAGCTCTATAATGAACCTGAAGTTAGTTGGACTCCCTCAAATCCCGTCTGCAGACACACAAAGGCAGCAGCATTTCCATCCCGAAGCTTGCATCACTTGTCTACCGTGAAGAAGGGCTTGGCGGGTTCTTCAGAGGCTTATGGATACCTCTGGTGACCATATCTGTTGTTCGTACGTCGACTCAAGCTCTGAAGCGCCGACAGCATAGTTAACTGAGCGCAGGCGCGACTTCCTTTACCATATACTCCAACACTAAGGATGTCTTGCGCCATCGCCACCTCTTCTCTGGAGAGGGCTGGAGAGATGCTGCTCTTATGGGAGTAAGATCTTGTCACTCAAGACATTGATTCCTTGCTCAGCCATTACTCTCTCTTTCCAGGGTATCGCCGGAGCCACGTCCGGAGCGACGGTGACGATGGGAACTGTTCGTCAGTAGCTTCGCTTACTCACTCCTTCATACTGACCTAACTTAGTGATTTCGTAGCGTTCGAACTTGTCAAGGTCGGTGCTGTGTTCGCTCCAGTAAACCGTTCCAACACCGCAAGTAGATTCGAAGGCAGCTGGAGTACACCATCGCCGCAAGCCAAGGTAGAGCCATCACCAAGCCTCCATCCAGTATGACAGCTGTCAAGGACATCGTTCGCTCAAACGGTGTCTTTGGCCTGTATACAGGGTTTCGTCTTCATGCTTGTACGTTATTTTCTTCTTCCTCGGCTATTCGCAACTCAACTGGAACTGCAGTGCGAGACACTCTCGGCACCTCGCTCTACTTCATGGAGTATGACGCTATGCGCAGCCTACTCGGACGCTCCTCCTCAGGAGAACAAGGTGCAACGCCGGGATGGCTGCCTATTCATTCTTCATTGATCCCATTCGTGTGTGGGTCACTGGCTGGTGTGACTTCCTGGGCTCTCATCTATCCGTTGGACGTGTGAGTTTTGGGTGTGTTAGGTCAGCGGTGCGCACTCACGTTTTGTGTAGTGTGAAGACGAAGGTGCAGCAACGCTCTCTTGCGGGTGAACGCTATAGAGGCGCTTTCGAAACTCTCTATCGGTTGGTCCGAGGTACAGCATTCTGTCGCCATCTGCTCGAATAACTTGCTAACACTTCTTCATGTGTTTTAGGGCCAGATCCATCGAACCCAAAGCCCGTGATACAAGGCATATCCCGAATGTACCGAGGACTTGCAGTGAGTGCCATTCGGTCTATCACTACCCATGGTCTACTATGGACGTTCTTCGACATGACTTCCAATTTCATCGACTCGCTGCAGCCCAATTCGCATTATGTTTAGAGCCTATACCACCGCCCACATGCAACTAGAATATCTCGTAATGTGCACGAACATGTAATATAAACCTCCACTTGCCACTCACACATTGGGACTCAGAAGCCGCCTATTCTCTTCTTCTTCTTCGCCAACGGGCGACCACCATGCGGGCCAGCTAAAACTTGAGTGCTTGGCATCATGTCTTGACTGGAGGCGTTCTTTGCCAATCCGCCATCGCGCGAAGGTTGTGATGAAGTGAGGTGCAACGCAGCTGAAGGCTGTGTAGAAGAGAAGAGAGGTATCTGACTTTGCGTAAAGATGGGTGGGGGCTGTTTCTTCACTGCCGTGATCATCGGTGGGCGTTGAATACGCTCATCGGAGGGT
>LCTX01008518.1:0-37921 GCA_002233555.1 Limonomyces culmigenus | reverse complement strand
GGGCGAGGAGAGAGTGCGGGTTGAGGACTACAGCGAGGCGGATGACCTTAGTACATAGTAAACACTGAACCACACAATCTAATGCCCATACTCTGAAACCGTCCGGCCGTCTTCGTCGTACACCGTGATGCCCGCTGCCTCTAGGCAGACGGCACATTCCCGGACTGCGCGGAGTATGCTGGGGTCAAGCGAAGGGGTGTCCAACCCATCGAAACGGAATTTGCCCTCCAGTGTGCGAACGTCTCCCCAGCGACGACCCCCCGCGAGGTGCACTTCGCGAAGCCCGGCCTTCTTGGTTTCCAGCAGCGCACGAAGGGTCTGGGTGATATCCGATGCTGGCTCGCTGTGTTCTGGGTCAAAGAAGATGGGGAGATCCAGGTGCTGGATGCTCGGACATAGATGACCGACCAACGAAGGGTGCACACCGCCACATGCTTGCATGTCCAGCCGAATGATATTGGTCTCGTGGGCTTCAATGGCTTCGTAGTACGTCTGCGGAAGCATGACCAGGCCAACAGTCTCCAGAGTGGGATGCGCCTGCAAGAACCGAGTGAGATGCTCCCGACCGCCACGCGCGCCGTTGTCCACCTCGATGTGCAGATCGGCACGCTGGAGACGCGGGAATCTGCATTCTGCGAGGAAGATGATGACATCCGCAGACGGATCGTCGTGCACGGTGTAGACGTTGCGGTCTTCCCAACGGATCTCCTCCAGATGGCCCAGCGTCCACGCGTCCTCCTGCAGGGGAACGACCCCCACATCCGAGTCCTTCATGCTGATGCACAAAGTACGCAAAAAGCACAGCTGGCCGATGCTTTCGAGGCTGTACGGTTGAGGATCGTACATATCTAGATGGAGGACGGTAGTGTATATGGATGCGGCTTCCATGTATGCTTCTGCTACCAGCTCGGAGGTGTGGACAGTGCGGAAGGCGGTCAGATTGACACATTCCATGATGATCATCCGGAGTGCGGCGAGCTCCGACTCTTCGAGCCGTGAGATGTCGTCTTCGTGGCGGTCCTCGCGGACTCTCAGGGCGTGGATACATGACCACAAGCTGCGTCCGCGATCGTTAGCCGAGATGAGCGATTCTCGCAAACGTCGGACGTTTGTCTTCCCGCTTTCCAGGTGAACTGGTAGCTCTCGATACATGATCGGGCTGCCGACGGTCTATGCACCGCATTAGGACAGTACGCGAGATTGATGAGAAGATCGGACGCCTACGTTCCATTGCCTTGAGACATACAGAAGTGGCCGGATGTTTCGATGGAGCTCTCCAGTATCGAGCGCCACGAGCTCGAAGATCTCGAGCAGGAGCTCGTCTGGCAGTGATGGGCGTGTCGTCGACATGGGCACAGCACAAGAGGCGCGCGTGGCTGTGCCGTCCCAAGGACGACTTGACGACATCGCTTCCTGCTTGCTCAACTCCTTCGCGTAACAGCTAAACTATAAAGCATGTTGATTCGAACCTCATCCAACGGACTGTACATCACTGATTACTTGACCCTTGTTTGAACACAGTCAGACTATTCCATGTTGCTGCCAGGGTTAGGCCCGTCCACTCGTCATGGCTGAGCATTATCCCACTACCACACCTTACGTGCATGATCCGGACATGTCGCTGCAGGCCTCCAAGCCGGATCCGCGCTATGTCATCCCTGACGAGCTTGCGAGGTGCCCGGATTCCATAGATCCCCTCGTGTCCGTCCACTTTGTCAATGCTGCTCACGTACTGGCCACCAACCACGAAGGTCGGTTGCGTCCACCGAGTTGCGGGCGACATCCACTCCAGATGCAAGCTGACGCAGGTGTAGTCACGCGTGATGCGCACGGTCAAGCCGTAGGATTCCGCCGCCAAGTCGACGTACACACTATGGAGGCTGTTATACCGTATAAGAGCGCGCGGAGTGATTGTGACCTCTGTAGAGGGTCTGAGGATGTTACTGGACGCGAGTGCTCGGTGGGTTGAGGTCGGCGACGAGTCATATTCAGGGACATATGCAACAACGACTGCACCGGTCAGAGATAGAAGCGCGGCGGTTGAGGATAACACATCGTTTCTGTGAATCTCGCTGTTAGTGCCAGTGATCAGTGATGTAAGTAAGTGGAATGAGTTGGTTGATGCGTCCTGATCGACGAACCGATCCATCGATTTCCCATCGATGACTTCCAGCCAAGCGAGAAGCGTCTTGTGCGGCCGATGGAACATCGACAATAGACATAGTATACTCCTGTCCGGACTCGCCGCAAAATAGCAGCATCAGCGTGTCGTCTTTGAAGTCCAAGTCGAAGGGCATGGCGTCTCGCTCAGGCTCGTGACACGCGACAAGAATGAGGCAGGGCTTTGATGTACAGTCAATCTGGACGAGGGACCAGTATGCATATCCGGGTCTGCGGTACTTAACATCAGCTCGCATTCGTGATCTGAGTCCTCATGCGTACCTAGATACTGGGCCGACAGTGCTGGGCAGAGCTCCTAACATCACGTGGCCATAGCGTACTGACGTGCAGAGTCGGCAGAACTGATTGTAGCTATCGACAATCGTTTTGGTTTGCGGAGTGACTTCAGGGCTCCAGCGCCAAACTGGTTCGCCGGTGTCGAGTGAGATCAGGTAATGTCCCATGTTGAACACAGTGATGGCATGCGAGCTACCCGGGAGCAGGAGTGACCACATTCCCTGCCATTCCCGGCTGGCTTGAAAGAATCCATCTCACGCCTAATAACCAAGAAACGATCGGAGTCGTCGTTTGCGAGAGCATGATGGACTACGTAGTAACGGAGTGCTTTCGCCCGTAGATATTCAGCTGATGCCGTCTCGAGCGAGCGCTGGAGCAGGATATCGGGAGAAACACTAAGCAAGTCCATTACTACGTCTTTCCAGAGTAGAGTCGACGTATATAACAGGGTATGGAAGTACCGGCAAGCCTGCACGAGCGAGAGGTATAAGCTATCTCTCCTCATGAAGCGCCAGGTGACGTACGAGACTGAGAGACTGGATGTCGGGTATTGTTGACAGGAGCGAGACCGCGATCCATAGCTCATCACGGAGCGTCGCACCCATCGTTTGGGAAGAGGATTCAGGGAGCGTCGCATCCATCGTTTGGGAAGAGGATAAGAAGCGTTTTGGTCCCGTGACGGCCCGCGTCAGCGGGTGACGTGTGACGCGACGCGCCTTGCCGTTTCACCCTCGCCTCGATCGCGACGATCGGCTCTGCAGAGCCACAGATGTCTAGTCATGTCTCTATCCTACCGGATGATGTTTTACGTCTCGTGTTTCTCTGCGTTTGTGACAATCAGGAATCGCGGTGGTCGAGCCACGAGGCGCTGCCCATCCTCGCCGTGTGTCATCGGTGGAACGTGCGTCTCGCTTTGCAAGATTGACGAAATTAAGCACTGATGGGAGAGGAAGCACCTAGGCATTAGCAGCTCCTGTGTTCTATCGGACTATTCACGTGAAGGTGATAGCATCGTACTCCAATCTGGCCGGTCTTCTCTCATCCCTCGACGTTCACACCGCCCGCGGATGGGACTGGTCACCTCTCGTACGAAATCTGTCACTCTTCATCGCTCGCGGGGCCGCAGAGCCGGACCTCCAGCCTCTCCTGTTGCGCCTGCACTCTCTATGGAGCATCTCCGGCCACAATCTTAGTAACGAGCTACTCGCATACTGCGCAAACCGCTATGCAGATTCCGTGGTCGCGCTGAACCTCACACATTTCGGGATGTGGGATTATGCCGTCGTCGGATTCTTTCACCAGCTCAGATCGTTATTCATGACGGAAAACGGTCGCTACGTTGTGCCTAGCCGATACGACTACTTCGAGAAGATATCTCCGTGGAAACTACCCTTACTCGAGAAACTAACATGGCACCTCAGAAGCAGTTATCAAAGTTGGGGTTTCCAACATCTATTAGCTCGTTCTCGCTTTCCTAGACTACGAGAGGCTCGCCTTAATGCCGCTGACATCAGGTTCTTCGTTGCACATCCTCACATCGAAGTCCTGGCTGTACCAATCAGACAGCTCTGCCTGCCTCTGCTAACGGTCAAGCATCTCCATCTCACACTTCCCGACGGGATTGGACGGATAGAGTCGTACATCATAGGTCAACTCCCTGCTACCGTGCAAACCCTCAGACTGCCCATGTTTGACAGGGATGGAGATTTCATTATGTCGCCCTATGTTCTCAGCAAGCTATTGGCTCAGCCTAAAGGCGTATCTGAGCTTCACCTTGTGGACGGCCTGAGATGGGGCGATCAAACCTTCCTCCATGGTTACACTTCTCAAGAAGATCTGGAATGGTTTTGTTACCACACGTCACACCAAGACTTTGAGGAAAGAGACATTGGTCTCATCTATCTCTTCTCACTACAGCTCCATAATGCAGGCATCATGGTCTATGATCAAGAGGGACGCTCTTTCGAGAACTACTGGGATAGCCTGCCAAGATAAGGCCCGTGAATGTGTTGTCTATAGCATTAAAGCAGGGATGTATGCTTGCAGTCAGTGTTTCCTAGCCGTGCGAGTATGTAGCCAACAATGAGCGACTGATGGGGTAATGGCTACAGTACGCCATAACCCCATGATATTTTGATATCCGTGCACACCCATGCAAGCCATGAGTGCTCAAGCGAGGCGAAGACCATGATACAAGTGAGGGCCTGTCTGGGTACTAGGGTGAAATGCGTAAATTATGCGACGAGGATTTTTCTTGACTCGATCGTGGTTGGGTGCCCGGGTGCTCGGCATGAATGAAAGAACTACTTCTGCAAGCGGCCACGGCATACACGGTCTGTCACGAGTGCGCTGGGCTTCATGTGTGAGAGGTTCTCTCACAACAGATCATAGTTGCAGTATGGGCCCAGGCCAAGAAACAGGCGGCGCGCGTCGGGCGGCGGGTCCCGTGACCGTGCGCTCTGCCTTGATGAGCGCGCTCTCTGCCCGGGCGGCGTACAAGAAACAGTCGGGCACGCTCGCGCTCACGGCCACTCACCTCGTCTGGACGGCCGATGGCGCGCCCCAGCCGCTCGTCCGCATCGCCGGCGCAGACGTGAACAGTGCGGATGCCTCCTTCCCTCTGCCACATACAGCGCACTGACGGATGTGCTAGACCTGTTCAGCAGCAAGGAGGGCGCGGCTGATGTGCGGTTGAAGGTGAACGCGAACAACCATGACAAGGCCGGGTACACCTTCCTCTTCATCGGCGCCGTCGCCGACGCCGAGCGCGCGCGCTTCAAGGACGCGCTCACCGCCATCCTCGGCCGCAACCGCGCCGGCCCCGGCGCCCCCCTCGCACCCGCCGCGCCGGGCCCCGCGCGGCCGGCCGTGCCCCAGACGCCCGGCGCAGTGACAACGGCCGGCGCGCACGCGCCCCTGCACGCGGCGCCGGCGCCGGCACCGGTGCGGACCGCGACGCCGGTGCCGCTGCCGAGCGCGGGGCTGAGCGCGGAGGACATCCGGCTGCGGAAGAAGATCCTGGGCGCGAACGCGGACCTCGCGGGCCTGCACCGCGACCTCGTGATGACGGGGCAGATCACCGAGGCCGAGTTCTGGGACGGCCGCGAGGTGCGCTATTTCTGCCCGCCCGTCCGCTGAATGCGGGACCGACGAGGGGCGGCACGCAGTATCTGCTCGCGGCGCAGGCGTCCGAGGACGCGCAGACGAAGGGCCGGCCGGGCCAGCTCGTCGACCCGCGCCCGGAGACGGTCGACGGCGGCGAGCTCAAGATCGTCATCACGCCGCAGCTCGTGCACGACATCTTCGAGGCGTACCCGGTCGTCGCGACCGCGTACGCCGAGGTCGTGCCCGGCCTGCTCGCCGAGGCCGAGTTTTGGCGCCGGTACTTCCAGAGCAAGCTCTACAACGCCCACCGCGCGAGCATCCGCAGCGCCGCGGCGCAGCATGTCGTCAAGGACGACGACATCCTCGACCGATACCTCGAGAAGGACGACGATGGTAGTCGCTATATCGACATGGCTCGCATTCTCTGACGGGGAGCACAGAGCTCGAGCCGCGCCGGATGCGCGAAGAGGGCGTGCATACCTTCATCAACATCGGCGCAACCCGCGAGGACCACGGCGAGGTACCCTCCCTGCCGCCTTGCCCGACCCCCGCTCACACATCCACACAGACCGGCAACGAGCAAGACATCACGATGCAAGCCGGCCGCCAACGCGCGACGCTCCCACTCATCCGCAAATTCAACGAGCACTCCGAACGCCTCCTCAAGGCCGCCATGCACGTCCCTCCCCCCCCTCCCCCCCTCCCGCACTAACATCCCACACTAGGGACTCCGAGCCCGCCGCCAAGCGCCGGCGCACCGCGATCTCCGCGTCCGAGCTTGAGCTCGACGACCTCGTCGACGCGCCGCCGGCCGCGGGCATCGCGCTCGCGATGGCCGACCGCGAGCGCTACTTCGACGGCGCCGACACACCAATGCACAGCGCCGACGCGGGCGCGCGCGAGGCGATGATCGCCGACATGGGCGCGTGGGCGCCCGCGCTCGCCGCGCTCCGCCTCGAGCGCAAGCCCGCGGACTTGGCGCTGCGCGCGATGACCGAGTCCGTGTCGGGCCGGCTCGCCGCGCTCTCCGACGCGCGTGCGTCCCTCCCCCCTCCCCCCGCCGCGCGTGCATGCGCTGAATGAATGAAGCGCAGACGGGATACCAGACGGCCTGCTGCGGCAGATGACGACGGCGCAGACGGCCGCGAACGAGTTCCTGCGCCAGTTCTGGCTCGCGGTGTACCCGCCGCCGGGCGACGCGCCGGCGCCGGCGCCCGCGCAGAAGGCCGCCAAGGCGGCGCGCATGGCGGGCTTCCTTGCGCGCACGCCGGAGAAGGTGGATGCGCTCGTGCGCGAGGCGCAGCGCATCGGCGTGGAATATTCAAAAGTGGAGACGGTGGGTACAGTGGGATGTGCGGTGCTCGGGTACCGTGGCTGAACGAGACGCAGGCGATGCAGCCCGTCATGGAGGCGGTGAACCATGCGCTGGCCTTCCAACGGACACGGCCTGCTGCTCCGCTAGCCAAGCGATAGATAGATGCGGGCCTCTCTGTACTCTACATCACATCCGATCAACTGGTATTAGATCTAGAGGATGTTAGAGGTAGTCAACCAAGTGACGTACAATTAATATACTGAGAGTGGGACTCGGGTATACGCCAACCACGTCCGGCGGCATGCCTCGGGAGCTGGGAACCCGGAGTCCAACAGAGGAGTGTACTTATCCCCCACGAGTGACATGAAGAGCATAGAATTGTCATAGCGAGAGCCATATGAGCAGCGTCGAAAACGAACATACATCATCCTGTCCCATAAACAACAGGATTCGGCCGGGTCACATATCGCGACGAGCTGGGCGTGCACTCGTAGGTTGCGAAGAGCACAAGCGCGTGCAAACCCAGCGCATAGCAGATGAAGAAAATCCTCGTCCGTCGGTTGCCGAGGATCCCTCGCGTCACGACAAGCACGCCCCGCTCCAGGCGGTTCAGGCGCTGATACGCACTCGTAACCTCCTGCAACCAAAATCAGCCGATGCTCATGACGAGAGGCCTAGCGCACCCACCCTGCCACGGAACGCCTGGAACGGGTTCATCGACTCCTCGTACCGCTCCCGATACTGCCCAAGGCCGTCACCCCCATCCGCCCGTCCATTCGTCGGTGCCGTGAGCTCGCGGCGGCCCGTCGCGCCCTTCGCCTCGTCGCGGTACGACTGCATGTACCGCACCTTCTCGTACAGCTTCAGGTTGTCCGCCTGCAGCGCCTTCACCTCGCTGCGCAGGCCGGTGATCGTCTGGAACTGCTTGCGCAGCTCGTCCTCGAGCTCGGCGTTCCGCGCGCGGAAGCGGTCGCGCTGCGAGGTGACGATCGGCAGGATCGAGGTCTCGGCGGACGACGTGAAGGGGATGGGACTCGTGCGAGCCGGCGAGGGCTACGAGATCGGGATGAGACGCGGTCAGAGAGGAGCCAAGGGAATGCAAGCTTACTCCGTGTTTCCGCCCCAGGTCGAGATCCGCGAGAAAGTCGTTTGTGGAGAGTGGGTCCGTATCGGCACCTTGGGACGGCTCGGCGTTATGCCGGTCGAGCTGTAGCAGATCGTTCTCCAAGCGTTCGTTCAGCGACTTTTGCTTCTCCAGCTCAGCTTCGGCTGCCGCCATCCGCTGTTCGGCAGACCGAAGGGACGTCTCGAGTTCACCGTGCAGTACCTGTCTTCGGTCGTGAGCAGACGATAGGCGTGAGAAGAGTGTGTGCCGACCCTGAACTTCGCCAGCTCGTCGAGGATGCGCTTGTTCTTCAACGCGAGCAGAGCCTCGAGGGATTTGCCTTGCTGCGAGTTTGCCTTCTCTGCGTTTGGGTTCGGGAGCTGCACGTCGTATCCGTCGATGCTGCTCCCGTCGTGGTCGTCCTCCTCCGCCCCGGCAAATTCAACAAACTAGAAACGTTAGCCAAGAAAATGCCACTGATGTCGGACCAGCCGACCTTCATGATGTCGAGCTCTCGCTTGATCTCATCGTAGTCACTGTACGACTGGAGCTTCTGTTTCAAGAGCGCGAGTTGTGCCCTCTGTGAACACCTTCGTCAGTGGCAGATTGCGAGGCTGCATATTCACTCCTGCTGACCTCATTTGTGAGGTCTCTAGACAACTCTTCGATCTTCTTAGCCGAGTTCGCCTCCAGCTCATCCGACGTTGCTTTGATGGTATCGAGTGCGCGAGAGAGACGTGTGGCTTCGTTCTCCAGATCGGCCACCTGGCTCTCAAGCTCCCTGACACTGTGGCGGAATGAGACCAAGGTCGCGAGCCCAGCGAAGAGAGAAGCTCACCGGTCGGAGGTAGTACTGCCGGACCTGAGAGCTTCGATCTCGGCACGAAGAAGTTCCTAAGTGTCGGGGTCAATCCTATGTAGAACATGTACGTGAAGCATCACACATTTCGACGTTCGACTGTAGCAACGCGAGTGTTGGCGTGCTCGAGGTCGGCCACCACCATGTCGAGTTCAGCGAGCTTGGCAACTACCTCGTGATCTACGATGTATAATAAGGTGGGTGCGAGGAGTGCAGAAAGGAGGAGCCCATACCTTGCCGCTGACCGTGGTCAAGAAGCTTGGCTTGTGTAGACTCGTTGGCGAAGCGGACCTCACGCAGCTGGTTCTTGATGAGGGATACTTGCTTCTGGAGATCCTTCTCGCTGATGCACCCATGAGATGACAACAAGACAGAATGGTGCAGGTACACTAACCGTTCTTCGTAGTTCAGGATCCGCTCGTCGTAGGTCGCACTGAGCTCGTTCTTCTTCGACTCGACGCGCTCGTTGATCTGTTCCTCTATCTGGTGGCATATGTGAGCGCTATAGCAGGTGGTGATGGAGAAGACGACGCGCCTTGGCCTCGATTTGCTCCAGTTTGCTCTCTGCCTTCGCTTTCGCCGACTCGAGAGAGGACACTTCGTTGAGCTTCTTGCGAAGCTCGGCGTTCTCCTCCCTCAACCGACGAGCTTGTGCCTCCAGATCCTCTGCTTCGCTAGCCTTCACCGCTTGGTCCTGTGTACGTCTTCAGGGAGAGTTGTATGGTTGGGGTCATAGTAACGAACCAGTGCAGCCTCGAGGAGAGGGTAAGGGTCGGGCGCTTCGGCGATGACCTTGTACACGCTGAGGAACGCGCTCTCCGCGGTCTTGGCGCGTTTCGTGAGGCTATCGATCTCGGTCTGATATGCTTCCTGAATATTGAGCACAGGCGAGACCTTGAATCGAGCAGGAACGGGACGTACACTTGAGCAGTCCCTTGAACGCCTGTGGCTTCTCCTCCTCGGAGAGCTTGCGGAAGTCTGTGTACGTCAGATAGTGCACTGTATAAGCTCGTTTTGCATACGCACCCTTGGTTTTGTCTGCGAGACCCTTCCGCCCAACGAGACTCTCCTTCTGGTTCTCCACCACTTCCAGGCCTTGCGCGTCTAGCGTGCGCTGAAGCTCGGTGAGGTCGATGCCTGATACCGTAGTCAGTCCTCGAGCCTTTTGGTTCTCAGTTGTTCATCCCACTTTTCCATGTCTCGAGCGCGCCAGAGAAGTTATGCGGAACAGCCGACATTGTAGGCGTCGAGCGAGACGAAGTCAAGGTGGCGGACCCGAGTTACTCCTACACCTCGTCTTGCTCCTTGATTCCTCACCACGTCGACGTCGACCTACCATGAGCGCGACGCGGCTTCCGGACGAGGTCTGTATCATGGTGGCACAGATGTTGAGGATCCAAGATGTCCAATCGCTCAGTCTCGTACGTGTATAGTGCTTCGTCATGCACGAGGAGGTTCACACTTGCTGGGCCTGTCGAGTCTTTCACACACTCATATCTGGATCTACTCTGCTCTGGAGGGACGTCGTAAGAGATCTTCTCGCTGTATCTCCTGATATCCTTCTTTGGCGCTCTCTCGAAGTTGCATCGGCTGGATATCTGCGAGCAAAGGCCCTGCGTTATGAAAAGGTCCACCGCTCTCTGTCTAACGGAACCCACGAATCCTTCTCGTTACCAAGCCGCGAGTTTGACAGATTTGAACCAGGAGCAACTGGGTCGTGGCTGCAACTTGTTCCCGGTACATCTTGCGCAATCACTGTTTCGAGGTACATGTCGTTCCACCTATTGTCCCTGTTATCGGAGACAGAGGCGGGCAGTTGGACACCAGAACTGAGCAAATCCACCTCCCGCCATCTGTTTCAATCGGACGAACTCTACAAGCTGTGCACGTCAGGTCGATATGGTCATATGATGTTGGCGGCGCTTCCCTATGTGGATGACGATAGGTCCATGCGGCTGCTGATTTCACGCCATCTCTTTTACTCACGTCTTTCAATGGTATAAAGATGGCTACGCGTACTTTACGTTAGTACAGGTTGATCCTACGTCTCGGTCCCCTCTCCTGCCGATCTTATCTCACGAGTTTACCCATGATGACATACCTTCACTCCTCGACTTCAAAGACGACACCCTCATGATGGTATGGCAGGATAGGATGAAGGGTGAATATGCCATATGCCCAGTCGACGTAAGCCTGGCCAGAAACAACAGAGAACTTCTCTCGCCGCGGCATCGATGGGAGATTGATAGTTCGGTCCGTTGATGGTTTGCCGTATCTTTACCCAACTGAACTACGACGCAGCTGGTCTTGTCTAACCAAGTAGATGAAAGTCTCGGTCTCTCAGATATCTGCGTTTTATCACCATCCGCCGCCCTCCTTTCCCTTGGATGCGCAGTCGTGGTGGCATATATCCCAGGAGAGGATGCACACTCGAAGCGCCGCCGCCGATCCCTTGCTTACAGCAACGTTCTCCACGCTGTCCACGACTATCCAGACGTCCATCGGTTTCTACTCCACTACGGGCATAACCACATTTCGCATCTGGACATCGCATACAATGACTATGGCTACATAATCCGGATCTCACGCGACCACTCCCGTATCAACGTTCAGAGGAAATGGATGCAGTGTTCAGACAGCTGGAATCAATCTACCACTTGTACGGGAGGCCAGTATGTCACGAGTGTAGGCCGTGTGGATGAGGACAAGAGGCTGCTTGGCATTCTGGCAGCGCGCAAGCGTGTCATGGACGACACCGCGTGCAAGCGACTTGGAGAATATCCACGCAGAGATGTCCTAATACCCGTGAGCGGCCATCTTGGGGGGCTTCTTTAGCTTCGACGAATGGACCGGCTTGGGTCTAGTTGTGACCATACATGGTTTCGCGGTCTTTCAGGTCTGACCCTCAGTACGTTTTTGAGACGTTATGTATAGCTCCCTAGTTTGTATAACATACTCGATGTGGTTGGCGAAGTACAGAAGCGTTACGCACACACGCGTTCGAGCCTGGTGCGGAAGTCCGCACAGCCACAGGGTGCGCCTCTTGCTCTCCGCCCATGACGACCGCGACTCCAGCTCTCCTGGTCGAGCTTTTGGTTGAAATCTTTGAGTTGCTTGCACTTGATGCCAAGGAAGATTACCAGTGGGCTCTGCCGCTGCTGTTTGTCTGCAGGCAATGGAGTGTGCGTGTCCTTTTGGCGATCTGATCGCTGCGTCGACGCCCGTCCCACTAACGCGGATTCCAGATGGGTGCACGCCCGATTACTTACCGTAGCATATCCATCATTTTGGATACGAACAACGCAGTCATCGGGCGGCTTCTGGAGTCACTCACCGCAGCCGATGACTATGGGTGAAGCTCATGGCTGGATATTCGTACACTGACTGTGCGCGAGGCCGACGGCAGCTCACCCGCAGAGGCCGATACAAAGGCTCTTCAGAATGTTGTCACACGAAGCAGCAGCCTGGTCACTTTACGCACCTTCGATAACAGCATGGCTGTAAAAGAAGCGCTCGTGTATGCATCTAGGAAGACCCTCATTCGTCTGGAGATAAATGATCCTGGGCCCTGGAGCCTCGCGAGCGTTGGAAGACTCGCTGCTTTGACAATATTGCGCATCACCGGTTTCAAATACCACCGGGAAGTCATCCCATCAGAGGAAGAAGCGTGGGCCATGCTGAACTTGAGAGAGCTCTCCTGGGAGGACCAGGCCATATGCGACAACAGCGAACCTTCCCCGCACATCATATCTTTCCTTGCCGCATGCCGCATTCCGGGACTGCGACGCCTAGATCTTTGCATCGAGGTTGACCAGTCCAACGGACCAGATCTACTCAATCGATTTTTGGATTCGCACACTACTATTGAAAGTATGAGCATAGTCATGGTTGAGGATACATACAAGGCCGCATTCGCCAGCCAACACACTAGGCTTGTGTCACTGGATGTTCGAGGATGCGGCTCATTAGGATCCTCGTTGACCGAATGGCTCCCATCGAGCGTCCGGCGCCTGGATCTACCTGTGTATTCAAATCCATATTCAGGAGATTTCAACGTCGACGTGGTCCTTACTGCACTTCTCGACAACAGGAGTATCGGGGTTCGTGAGGTCCATCTTGCTTCACGTCCTCGGTGGCAACCCATACGCACTTCCGAGGAGACGTTTCGCTTCGATGGCTCGGGGACGCCCAAACTTGACACGGATCTTCTAGTCATTCACGAGTGTGCTGCCCGTCTACAGAATGTGGGTGTTATTGTGTACGACGAAGAAGGGCGGACGTTGGACGCATACGATTAAAAGAATACTCATATGTAATGGTGCTGCCTTATAGGGTCATAGATAGAGTCTTTTGGAAGCTGCACAATCGCTGGAGGATGTTCAGAACGAGGACGAGCTCAGCCGTCAAGGAATGAGTCCGCGAAGAGTCGGAAGAGACGTGAGCACAGCCACATAAGCACAGGCATCGCGGTCACGAGACCAAGCACTTCTTTCCCCGCATCCACACCATGGCGCGTCGCCGGGCCGCTTACTCTACTACGGGCTGACTTATGGTCTCCAATCACGACACAGGCACCTCGTGGACTATCAGCAGACGAGAAACGCGTGAAGCTGGTTGAGATCTTCCACGAGACGGTTCGTCGTCGTCGTCCATCTTGGGTTGTCGGTTCCATTGCTCACACCAACATGAACAGCGAGACTTCTTCCAGGTAAACATCTCGCATCAACCTTAAAATGTACATGGGCTTACTCTTTCCCTTAGTTGAAAGAGCTGGAGAAGCTCGGTCCAAAGATGAAGGGCATCGGTGTGTGTCGCTTCAGCAACCGCATATGGACTGAGCTAAGCGTCCTCCAGTCTCTCAATCGGTGAAGGAGGTGCTCCAGTCACTCGTTGGTGCGTTGCAGTTCCGATCTCTGCCCTTGTTTCTCTCACACATCACCACGCGAAGACGATGGCCTCGTCCAAACAGACAAAGTCGGCTCCTCCAACTGTGCGTCCATCCCTCTTTCTCCTCTCGCGCAGCCGCTGACGTCCTACATCAGTCTTCTGGAGCTATCCCTCTCAGCGAGGCATCATAGTGCGCATATACTCTACCCTCTTTCCCAAACCGATATATGCGTTCCTGTCAGGTCCAAAACCGGCTCAAGGCCGCCGAGAGCGTGCGCGATAGCACACAGGCGCAACTCGCGGATGTCCGTGCCGCCATCGCAGCCGAACGGCTGTCACGCGTCGAGACTGTATGTCGAGCAGCGCCATGAGGCACCCATGGCTGACATGCTCAGGAAATGCGGGCAGCAGACCTAGCTCGTCTCGCCGAGCTAAAGGCTGACATCTCGAAGATGGACGCCGAGCTGTCCGCATACGGGGCTTGTGACCCTGCGAAGCTCGCAGAGAAGCGGAAGGGGCTCGAACTCGCACGCGAGGCGGCCATGCGCTGGACCGGTATGTGGTTTCGTCGTCTCATAATCATGATATGCATCCCATTATGACTGCAGAGAACTACTCGATCGTCATGTCGTACTTTACGCGACAACACGGCGTCTCGTCGGACGACGTTCGAGCTTGTCTCGATGTCGGCGAGGACTACGAAGACCTTGCAGTCTCGTAAATATATATTGAACAGTACGTTGACTCGGTTGTTATGCCACCCTTATTTCTGCAAGTAGAAAATCACAAATACGGGATCGAGACTGAGAGTGCTCTGGACGAAGTTCATAATGCCTGTTGCGGCACGATCCGCCGGTCGTGGATAAGAGCACGACCAGCAGACACGGCTGGGTAGAATCCGAGCTTTGTAAACTTCAGCACAAGCAACAAGTTGACTTCTTGTCAATGCTGAACAAAGATCAGCCATGGCATGACGCAGATACGAGTGAGAGATCCTACAATGTGATTGATCAGTAGATCCGTATTGGACTGAATGACCATTTTAGGGAGGCCGCCTTGAACCAACGAAAGAAGTGGCTGGATGCATACAGCCCAACGAATGATTACATTATATACAGCGCCGCCCATTACGAGTGGCGCGGGTGATTACATACAGTCCAGACGGAGCGCCCCCGTGTTCTAGCGGGCCGCAGAATAGACGAGAAGAGGGGCATAGGTGCGAGCGGGACGAGGCGAGACAGCGGGGACAGCATACGAGGCGGGGCGGGCATAGGAAACGGACGGGCACAAACACAAGCGGCGAGGGAACGTATGCGCTCCGTGGGCCTGATATACTTTTGGCGAAGGGCGCGGCTCCGCTTCCGCGTGTGTGCTCAGAGGAGCGGCAGCCATTGTCCTGTTGTGTCGTCAGCCGCTGCCCCTTCCATGTATCAAGCAGAGACGCACCGATGATGAGGCTCGGGAGGTCGAAGATGTCCTTGCGGATGCTGAAGCAGAACGCACACGGCACACGAGCGCCGTCCGGCTTGGTGAGCGTGCAGCGCCCGACGACGCTCCGCGTCGTGTTCTCGAACGCGTGCAGCGCAAAGTTCTCCCAGTACTCGACGACGCTCGCGTTGTCGAAGATCTAGCGGCGTCGGCGTGAGCGACCCGCGCACAGGACCACGACATGCCGGCACCGTACCTCCCAGATGTACTTCCCGCCCCCGACGAGCTCCGCGCGTCCCCAGCCCGTGAGCATCGCAAACTCGGGGCCGACGAGGACGACCTCGCCCGTCCTGCGCCACGCGACGGTCGGCGTGCCCGCGTACCCGACGAGCTTCTCGTACTCGAGCAGGCTGCGCTGGAAGCACTTCTCCACGAACACCTCGTCCGCCGCGCTCAGCGGCATCTGCAGCGCGATCAGGCTCGGCCGCACGACCGCGAGCGCGCGCACGATCCGCAGCAGCTCCGGCTTGGCGAACCGCGCGGGCAGCGCGCGCATCAGCGCGTGGTAGCCCGCCGTGTAGTCGAACGGCGCGGTCACGCGCGCGTACACGTCCGCACCCGTGCAGCCGCCGCCCGCCGCGCCCGCGGGGATCGCAAGCGCGGCTGCGTTCGGGCTCGCGAGCACGGCCGCCGCGGCGTCGAGGGTGGGCGGCGGCGTCGCGGCGCGCTTGCCCTTCCCGCGCGCGCGCCGCGCGAGTGAGACCGTCTCGCCGGGCGTGACGCCGAGCACGGGGCTCTCCGCGCGCGAGTACGGCGCGCGGAAGCCGGCGTGCGCGCACGCGTCGTCGTTGTCGACCGCGATGCCGCCGGCCGAGGAGCTCTCGCCATCCGAGGCGTGGCCGAACGCGAGCTCGAGCTCGAGCGCGAGTGGCGGGAGCGGCTCGAGCGGGGAGAAGACGGCGTCGTGCAGGCCCTGCAGGTACGGCTCCGGGCTGCCCTCGAGCGGCTCGCCGATCGAACCCGGCATGCCCGGCGCCGCGCCGTGCGCCCCGCCCAGCAGGCCCATCGCGTACGGCTCGGGCGACATCCGGCTGTCGAGTCCGAGCCCGCCGCCCATCCCCATGTCGAGGCCGAGGTCCAGATCGAGGGCGAGCGAGAGCGGCGACGGCTGCGGGCCCGCCGGCATGCCGAGCGACATGTCGAGCGAAGCGTCGTCCAGCGGCGACGAGCCGAGGATCGCGGAAAGGATCGAGTACTCGAGCGTCGACGACTCGGAGCCGAAATTCGCCGCTGTCTGCATGGACGGGTCGAACGCAAAGATCGAGTTGGCTCCCGTGTAATCAACTGCAAAAGGAAAGAGGATCATGTCAGCAAACCAATCTAGAGCAACGAGAGGGAGGCCACGTCGAGAGAAAGGAAAGAGAGCTACCCTAAGAGGTCATTTTGCTACGGTTACGTAAGGAGAGTGTGTGTAGTTGATCAAAGTCGATGGCGGGGGAGCGATCGTCGGCTGCCGAGTGTAGCAAGGCGGTGCCCGCAGGCCAATACAGAGCGGGAGAGCGTGTATACCAGTCTTGAGAGATAGAGACACGTACCTAGGTCGGGACTCGGCTGTTGCAAGGGAGCTAGCATCTGGGGTTGGGCTGGCATGGGCATAGCTGCAACCGGCCGCAGGGCCATTGACGGGGGCGGAGGTGCTGGCGCAATCAATTGTGGTGCTGGTGCTGGTGCTGGTGCAATGGCTGGGGGAGGTGTTGATGCGTTCGAGATGGACGAGAGCGTGTGTTCCCGGTCGGCGGCCCTGGCGAGGCGTTTTGCGGGTTTTGTGCGCCGGAGTTCCTCTAAAAGGCCTGTGAGATGATACCAAAAAAGGAAGATAGGGCACAAACCGAGCTCTTGGTCTGTCAAGAGGTACTTTGCTTTCTTCCGGTGGCCCTCTGTGCAGCTATCTCCCATTCCGCGCTTTACACATCGTTGACACGGGCGAGCTGAGGGACGCATGAGATCTCGAGTTTACTATCCCAGCAAGAACGACATACCATCATCACACGTCAGATGCGACTTTTGGCAGTGCACACACGCGCGGCTGGCCTTCTTCTTCTTGCCGCCGTCGCGCGTCGACGGGCGGCTGCCGGGCCCGCCGGGCGTCTGCGTGCCCGACGAGTCCGCGGCGCTGTCCGAGTCGCCGGCGTCCTGCTCGCGCTTGCGCTTCGGCTTGGGCGCGGGCGGGCGCGGCGCGAGCTCGGGGCTCAGCGACGCCGCGCTGCCGGTGAACGTCGAGGGCAGCGCCGGCGTGGGCGGCATGGCGGCGACAGGATACAGCGACATGGATGTATGCGGGGTGTATGCGTGTGGCCCGTGGTGGTTTATGCGAAACAGGTGTGTTGGACGCGGGTGAGGCGGTCACCGCGCGCGCGGGAAATCGGCGTAGTGCAGAACCGGTCCGGGATTACGTGGGTGGTGTTCGGGCCTGACGTGCTAAACGGCTAGCGTCTGCGGCGTGCGACCAAAGCTTGTGCAATGGTGGAGAGAGAGAAAGACGACGATGAAGCCTCGCTGCTGATGCGGGGAAACCGAGCGGCTCAAAACTGCGAACAGCCCGCGTACCGACGGCCGCGGAGGGAGAACGCGGACCCGGGTACACCGGAGGAAAATCAAACATGGTCGTCACTCGCCGTCATCGGCACCCGGAGAACAACCGGCCCGCGTGCCCCGTGCCAACTGTTGCCGTCGTCGGTGACGACGCTGAGCTCGTCGCCGGCGACGACCCCCAGGGCGCTCTGGGGACAGACCACCCACCGTAGACATCACACAGCACCATCACCACACGCCCGTCCGCCCGCCTGCCGGATCAGGCCCCGCGAGCACGAAGCGCATTGCCCGTGTCAAGGGATGCCGGCACGAGTGATCGCGGCGAAACGCGCGCACCACCCCCGTCGGCGGCGTGCGAGCCGCGCAGTGGGTCCCCCGCTGTGATGTCGGTGTGCCGGGCGCTGTTGCTTGGCACCCGTGGGGCTTGGAACTCACTGTCACGGATAAGGAAGGCAGAATAAAGCCATGACATTGTAGAAATTGAGCAGCAACGTTGGTGGAATGTGCATAGTGATATGCACCCCGAATCTCCGGTCGTCGCGCACGACGACGACCATTGACGTCAGTCGACGCCGAGAAACAGAGAAGGTCGCTCTGCCCAGGGAATGAGGCACCCGCGGAGTGGAGGAATGCCTCTGCGGACGCCAATTGAACTGGGGGTGTGATCCAAGCCGACGCGGCAACCGATCCTCGTGACCTGCGAGGTCTGTGCACGCAGCGGGAGACAGACCGACTGACTCACGACGCAGCGATGCGGCACTGTCTGAGGATCCTAATGACACAAATGTTATCATGTCCAGCATGCTCAGACAATATCGCATCCTGTGTGAGCAACGAAGGGCCAAAAGTCGAAGGGACGATATGGGGACCAATAGCGCAGGATCTGAGTATGCGAACCTGTGAAGCTCATTCCTGCTGGATGCGAAAAGTCTCTGCGCGCTTTGGCAAGAAACGCCACAAAGGTAATGGGGTGGCTTGGCGCGAGCAAGAAGGCCCATCTCCGTCGACGTCGGTAAGAACCTGAGCGAGCCAATCGCTGCCAATCGTCGACCGGTAAAGAGCGCTTCGCTCTGATCGCTTGGTAAGAGCGGGAAGACATGGAGCTACTATCGGAGAGAAGCGGAGGCAACACGGAGAAATAGCTGGTCTTGACGAAAATTTGAGCAGAAGGGGCAAAGAAATGGTAAGATGGGCGACGTCACTCAGAGGATGAGCTGTGCCACAGAGATCAGCACTAGCTCCTGGATTGAAGCAAAAGAGACGAAAACACGCACCAGCTCGACCACGAATCGCGAGCGAGATCCTCCGTGCTCGTCAACACATAGATCGAGCAGGAGTCAAGATACCACCATCAGAGACACTATCAGCACCACCAACAGAGCACGTCTTCCTATGTCGAGGAACGGTCGAACATGGTGGCCTGGGATAGCGGGGATCCCACGCACAACCGCGGGCGAGGAGATGGGGAGAGGACAAGCGGCGGTCGGAAGATCCCGGCGCCTCTTCTGTGTCTTCACCTCAGACTGCCATGCCGATCTCGCGGCTGCTGGACGAGAACCTTCTCACATCTTGATTGCTTATCGGATGACCATACCGAGAACTGGGACTATACTAGACATAGGCTATCACCTTTACAGACGGTCCGTGGGCTGTGGAACGCGCGTGTCGACCCCCCTAGCGCCGCCTGCTATCATCATTATGTTCCCTCGCTCAGTGTCTTCTCGAATAGCATGACTTTTGCTTAGCAACATCAAGCTATTGTAAAGACTACATACATTCACTCGCGTCTGTGCTCATTGATTGGCGTCTATACTCCCTCGAATGCGGCATCCGCTCCATCCTCTCATCTCGGGTGACCTTGCCGACACACTACTTCTCGGGCTCAGGTGCTGGAGTTGAGTTCGCAACTTTCACTGTGTGAGTACGCAGCCTGGTCCCTCCTTCGACCTGAGGCGATAACTAGCACACCTGAATAGGCCGGCTCTATGTTTTACCTAACCCTGATACCTCACCTCTCGACCAGTTGCATCCGGAACATCCAGCCCCTCTGACAATAGGTGCAGGACATTCTCCCTGCACTTCTTTTGTATGAAACGGATGTGAGTTTCGTCGAGTCGCAGGCTCGATATGCAGACAGCTCAGCGTCCAACTTCGTAATGTCAGCCTTGGGCTGAGAGAAACGAACAAGATATGCCGTCTGCGTATCCTGAGTACGTTATGTAGCCGTTTTGCCATATTGTAGGTACATGACAGCACTCGACATACGATGTCGACTCTTGAAAGCCATCTGGATGCGATGGCAACACAGACCTCTGCGAGTTATATTTGCTTGCTATTTTGCACAGCTTCGACGGTCTTGAGCCGATTTTGGGCCTGACAAGAGCACATACCAACAGATACAGGAGTGATGGTATGACATATGCATACCATGACGCTTCGCTGAGAGGGACAGCTCTTAAAACATATGTAAACAGGACGCGTCTGATCTCGTGACGATGATGCCCGATGTGGCTGTGCCCGCGTCGCTCTCCCTCTCACTTCCATCTTCGAATCGCACTTGCACTCATCCATGCTCGGTCGGATGTTTGAAGCCAATATGGTGCTCGATGCGGTACCTGACGGACTTGACATGTCTGGATTTGATGGCCCAAACGGTGCTCTTTGCCAGAATGCGTCGACTAGCTTGTGTCATCTGCCAGATGAGCTCTTGATTCAGATCGCGGACGATATGATCACGAATCCGTTTATGCGCGAAACTCAGAAGGCAGCCATCATCATCAGGCTCGCGTCCATTTGCTATCGACTTCGTGCTCTCTATGTGAACACGCCACACTTATGGGCTCGCATAGACACAAACTGGAGCAAGGCCTGCATTGAAGCATTCCTGACCCGAGCTCAAGGTGCTCACCTCAAAGTGTGTACAAGATCGGAGGACCAGTCATATGATCCGCTATTCCTCAAGGTTCTCCTTCCAAAGACTAGGTACCTCGTTGCATACAAGATGGAGCGGCTCGATCTAGCAGAAACCAAGAACTTAGATGAATTACACGAGCTTGATATTGTCTGCACAACTACTTTCAGTGCATCTTCTGCATTACGTTTGCCTGCATCGTGTGCAAATCTATGCAGGCTTTCCGTCTCCGGGTTTCATACAACGTCGTTGCCACACTTGCCCGTGCTTCGTGATTTGTCACTCGATCGGACATTCTCCCCGGTCAAGACGCTGATATATCTCTTTCAACATTCCCCACTCCTCGAATCGATTACTCTACGATGGGTTGTTGACCTCAGTTCACCCATTGCGGAGCCGGGTGAGCCAGCCCACCTTCCACTGTTGCGGAATCTTTGCATAGAGGACTACGTTACCGACACCGCAGTGCTGATAATACTGTTGCCCTGCCCAAGCACCACCCTAAACGTGAACGTTGGAGCTGTGCGGGCCGAGGACTCTTCACCGTGGCCGGAGTTTAACCCGTTCGAGCTCATTGTGTCCCGGCTTCTCGAGTTCTGGACATCAGCATTTCCAGGCATGGAGGGTCTTGTCTCCGGAGCAGCGGTTTCGGACCAGCGCAGTGCAGACGAAAATCAGATCTGCGTCACATTCTCCTATCCTGCCCGGTCTATGGAAGACTGGGCTTGCAGGATGAGCGAGCCGTCGTTTTTGTGCAGCTGGACCGCCACCCTCAGGGCTGACAATCCCATGCTACAACACGTCACGTCGGTACACATTTACGTAAATGCAGACATGGGACTCGCACTAGATCTTGACCTGCAACATCTACCCAACGCACAGGCGCTGATCGTGGAAGGTGTTGGTGATTACAGCAGCCCGGGAGAGCAGCAGCGCAGCAACGTAGAGAACTGGATCCGCACACGTCATGGGCAGGGAGCTCCGCTACAGGTAGTCCGGTTTCGGCGCTGCGGACAGGATGCGGAGGCCTTTCGCCATCGACTGGAAGAGGAGAAGCTGGTGACAACCGTCGTTTGGGAGGAGACCGGAGACTCAGAAGACGATGAGAAATGAAGTATCATGGGAGCGGAGCGACGAAAGAATATCTTTGGAGAATGTGACATTGCAAGTCATATAAACATATAAACACTGATGCAGTGACGTCACGTTCACTACTCTTTGTCTCCTACCCACTCGAATGAGATGACCTGGCTGATGACCGCTCAAGCTCTTCTGAAGCCAAACCATATACGAGCGCGATTCCGCGGAGTGACATCCGTTTTAACTCGCTCGAATGCGACATCCGCGAAAGATGGGCGACCCGCGCCGCTTGCAGGAGTGAAAGTGCTCGAGCTCGGCCAGCTCATCGCAGGACCATTCTGCGGGCAGCTCCTTGCACACTTTGGTGCGGAGGTCATCAAGGTGGAGCCTCCGGGGACGGGAGATCCGCTACGTGTCTGGCGCGAGCTCGACGTAGACGGCGTGAGCCCGTGGTTCCGGAGCATCGCACGCAACAAGCGGAGCATCACGCTTGACCTCCGGCACGAGAAAGGACGCACTATAGCAAAGAGGCTCGCGCTTCATTCAGACGTGGTTATTGAGAAGTGAGTTCCCGATATCGCTCGACTACGACTGGATACTGAACGCGACAGCTTCAAACCCGGCACGCTGGAGAAGTGGGGCCTTGGCCCTGCGGACCTACACCCATCCAATCCCGCTCTCGTCTTCACCCGCATCTCCGGTTACGGCCAGACTGGTCCACTGAGTGGTGAACCGGGCTTTGCAGCCGTGTGCGAAGGCTTTGGCGGATTACGCTTTCTCACGGGCGACGTGGACGCAGACGGTAACCCTACAGGCGCACCCATACGTCCAAACCTCTCTCTCGGCGACTCGCTTGCAGGTTTGCATGCCGCGTTCGGGACAGTCCTCGCACTTCTGGCGCGTGGCAAGATGGGAGCCGGGGAAGGGAAGGGACAGACCGTCGACGTCGCGATCTATGAGGGAGTCATGAACATGCTCGAAGGTGTCCTGCCAGCATACTCACGTACGGGCGCCGTTCGAGGACCGAGTGGGCCCGGTGTGTCCGGCATCACACCCACTAGCGCCTTCCCGACGCGCGAGTCAGGAACTTACGTGCTCATCGGCGCGAATGGCGACTCACTATATGGGCGCCTGATGGCCCGTATCGGTCGGCCCGACCTCGTTGGTGCGGAGTACGCGAACAACGCCAAACGTGTGGCTCGGCAACCGGAGATCGAGGAAGCGATTGCGCAGTGGACCCGCCAGCACTCCGTAGACGAGGTCATGGCGGCGATGCGTGAGGCGCGGGTGCCCAGCGGGCGCATACACGATGCGGCAGACCTGGCAGCGGATCCGCACATCCGTGCGCGCGGGATGGTCGAGCGTGTGCCGGTGCATAGCTCGACACTCGGCGAGACGTGGGATGTGCTCATGCCCGGCGTCGCTCCTGTTCTGGAGCATGGTGGTGAAGGGACGAAATGGGCAGGTCGTGACCTGGGCCAGGATAATGCGGAGGTATTCGGCGAGCTCGGGATCGAGGAAGACGAACTTAGACAACTCGAACGCGAGGGTGTTGTGTAGCAACCTCATGTTAGCTCATGTTTGCCACCACGAGTTACTTGCTTATCGCTCCCGGGCCGGATTTTATAACATGCTCCATCCTGTCCAGCTTCCCCTAAATCGTGCAAGATCTTTGAATCTCTGTCTACACACAGTACTATCAAAGTGTCCCAAGAACGGCAGGCCCGGAATGTCCTTACATGTCCCCATCTTCGTCTGCTTCATCGCTTGCCTCTTCGTCAGCGATCTCGTTGTCTTCGATTGCACCCTGCTCATAGGTCTGCCCCACAAAATGCGTCCGGCGATGTCGCTTCATATTCGACATCACGCTGAACATCCGACCGCAGTCAGTCGCTGGACACACAAAGGCTACGGGTGTGTTAGCTAAGAGCTCAGCAGGAATAAAATAGGCGCACGTCGGAAGCCGGTGTGGGCGCGACCATGAACACGTAGGCTGCTAGGCCGCGTGAATGCGCGGCCGCATCTGGGGCAAACATGCTTGCGGTCAATGTCGCAAGGCTTCTTGCGCTTGCCGGCGGTCGTTAGGTTTGGACTAATGACAGCTGTTTGTGAGAAAGAAAATACGTCCATGCTCCACGGCGCGGCTTCCGAGGAAGACAGTGGAGAAAGCGTGCTTGCGGCCTTCGTCTCCGAGGAAGCCCGGAGACCATCACCGGTCAGAATGGATGCGCGAGGCTGTGTTCGGATCTCGTTCTCGAACATGGCTTGCGCTTGCGCTGCGGTGTCCCCTACGGTAGAGCAGTGCGAAACATCTCCTCTGATGATCGCGGAAGGATCGGAGGACACCTGAATCTGTGTGGTCTTGGCGAGCGGGCCGTAGTTGAACGTAATCGGGAGGGAAGGAGAGAGGCGCCAACCCATGGGATCGTTCTCCTCGGGGCCACGAGGATCGGAAATTGTATGACTGGTTGATCGTGAGAGTGCCAGCTCCGCACGTGTTGCATCGATGACCGGATTGAGTCCGGGTGCATAGAAGGCTCGTCTTGGTTTCCGTTCGTTGAGCTTGTCATGAGGTACGTCTGGACCTTCCAAGCGAACAGGCAGGCGAGGGATGGACTTCCAAGCCGTCTCAGAGAATGCGATGTGCTGTAGAGACGAGGAGCTAGCATCCACCCGAAGAATGTCGAATCGCACAGTGGGAGCACGGGATGAACGTGAGGGTAAGACTGACGTGAGAGGTCGAACGTCAAGTGAGTCAGCGGATGAGGCAGCGAGGGAGTTAGATGAAAGAATGGGGCGCGGATCTGGGTCGGATTGTGATCGATAGCGCCTGGTAGAGGGTGTCGAGCCTTGGCGCCTACGGACCTCTTGCGATTCCCCCTGACTTGCCTCGTTTAATGTGTCAGGTTGAGCACTGTACGAGCCTCCTGGAATGGACTCGGGCTGTTGGTTGATGGAAGGAGGAAATAAATCTCAGTACCGCTTTCGTCAGCCCTGACCGCAGTCCAGGCATACCGCACGTCATCTCACCAGAGAACATATCCCTGAGATGCGGAAGGGAGCGGGAATGCGCGACGTTCAGCGTCGAGAGCGATTCATCGTGAGGTACGAGTGGAGGAAGTCGTGCGTCCCACTGCGCCATGGCGAGGGACGTCGAGCACGTACAGGCAGGGGTTGAAAGAGAGAGAGCAAGACAAGTCCCCGGGAGAGAGCCGGTCTGCGCTTACCTCGCGGTATATATACACCTGGAACAACAACGTGCGGTGACTATGCGCCTCCCCCTGCGCCCATGATCAATAGTATGTCGTTCATCTGGAGCCTTCCCATGACCGTCCAGCGGCGACGAATCGCAGCCAGCGGTCTCGGCTCTGATGACGTGTGTGGAAAGGGCAAAGATCGTCGTCTGCGTCAAAATAGTTTGAGGAGGAGGTGGTGAACCCGGCCCGGGCTGTGGAGGTAACGCCAAAAGGTAATCTTCGCAACTGGATTCGCGTCATGCACTGATATCATGCTTCTAGCGGCCGCCCAGATGATGAGCAGAGGTCTAGGCGTCGTGTGGAACTTCAGCTTAAGTCATCTCCCAAGTGTCCGGGCTTTACGTTCACCTGTCATATCGTCCAACGAAAGATGCAGAAATATCACAGATATGTAGCTGCAGAACACCACCGCTCCGGTGGGCTGTGCGTACGCGCGGGTAGAAACATTGCGCCGGATTTGCCGGTGGCATGCTGGTTCACAGCTTCCGTCGACAATATAGGCACCAGGAGTCTCACGACCTACCGCATTTTACGATCGTCGGCCATCCAGAGCTGTAAGATCAAGAGTCGCGGAGCTGGGGGATGATGGTGGGAATCAGGCGACTCCGTCATGCCTCACGTGATTGACGCTGCGGCATAAGCGCCTAGAATCGCGCCTGCTCTCAGACCACCCCAGGGCTTTGGATGCACATGTCAATTGTTCCTGGCACACAGAGCAGATCACTCGGACTCACTCGCCGGATCAACCGAGCAAGACACTTGATCTGCTCGCACGGCGAGACGCATCTCTGCCTCCCGAACGGGCTAGCGCTTTTAACGTCATCGCGCGCTGCGCTCAACACGACAAGATCCGCAGATGTCCCATGCATCTCACGAGCACTTGTCGTCGCGCGCTTACGCTTTCGTGGTAGGCGCAAATCTTCACATCAGCGCGACTGGCCTCTATGCTGCATGTGAGCATGAGGTGCCGTTGTACCTCTTCTGTCAAGTTCTCTCTGCAAATAGGAACCCAGCACTCTGTGAGCTAATTAAAAGCACAGGCCTGGGAGCCAAACTCGCCGCTGTGAGCCATTTTTGCTACTTGAGCCCTGTCAGTTGCCTGAGAAGGGCACGCATCGGGAACCCGCACGTGATGGAGCTTGCACCTTTCGATTCCGCATACATATTTTATCGTAGCCCCGCAACAAGTCCGTGATGCCTGCCCCTCCCTCACTTCAAAAAGTGGCTCTGCGCATTGTGCCACGTCGAGCTGAGGACGAACGCGCGCGACAGCAGCATCTCGATGTCCTCGTCCGTCCAGTCCTGCGTCGGCAGCGACTGCAGGAACATAATGATCCCCTGCGCACGCTCAGCCCCCGCACACCACACAACGCACAGACGGCAGGCAGACCTGGAAGTCCATCTCCTGCAGACGCGCGCTCCACTGCACGAGGAACGCGGCACACACGTACAAGTGGAACTGCGAGAACGCGTCCGCGCCCTCCGCGAGGTACGTGTCCCACATGCGGATCGTGTTCCCGACGGAGATCTCGCGCATGAGCAGGCAGTTCATCCACCGGAACGCGAACTGCATGAACTCGACGCCCTGCGCGGCTAGGTGCGCCGCCAGCGGCGCTGCCCCGTCCATCAGCTTCGTGCCGCGCACACGGGGGGAGACGCACGGTCGATGCGGCCGACGAGCTCGGCCATGCGCGCGACGGAGCGCTGGATGCCGGGCTGCCCCGCGATGTAGTTGTCCGTGATGCCGTCGAGGAGGCGCGCGAGGCACCAGAACGTGTCCGCCTCGGCCGCCGCCGCCGCGCGCTCCGGCAGCGCGCTCGGGTCGAAGTGTGCCGCGGGCGAGTCTGCTGCTACCGTCAGCGGTGCGTGGGGGGAGGGGAAGGAGGGGGTACCGATGTAGGCGGAGAGGAAGACCTCGTAGAACGGCGTCGCGAGGTCGTTGATCCCCTGCACGTACCCGCTTGCGGGGTGGCGCAGCGCCCACACGTACAGGATGCGCTCCAGGCTCTGCACTCCATCAGCCCCTTCGCCATTCCCACAGCACGGCACACACGCACGCGCTGGGTGGCGGCGTGCATCCAGAGCGGGACGCCCGGCCTTGTGCGCGGGACGTCGATCTCGATCTGGTGCCAGAGCGGCGCGTCGAGCCCGGCGCGCCCGCGCGCGAACGCGAGCGTCACCAGCGACGCGTACTCGGCGCGCTTGCGCTGCAGCGTCGGCGCGCGCTGTGCGCGCGGGAGCGGCACGTAGCCCTGGCGCCGACTTTAGCTGCGTATATCTTTACGGAAGGAGGGGAGAGGCACGAGGAGGAGCGGCCAGGCGACGGGGCGGAGGTCGTGCGGGATCCCCGCCCACCCGAGCTTGCGCAGCGCAGCTGAGTGCAGATGTGAGCGATCTGCGAGGCGCGGCGGCGCGCACGCACCGATCTCGAGCGTCTCGCCGTTGAGCGTATCGACGAACTTGCGTCTCCGATTCGCGCGGATCGAGCGCTCGCGCGCGCGGCGCTCGGTGTCCTCGCCGTCCTCGTTCTCCTTCCCGCGCGGCGTCTCGTCCACCAGCCGCATCGGGTCTACTTCCTCAGCCCACGCGCATACAGCGGGGCATGCACGCACCGTCGACGATGGCTGTCGCGTCGTGGCGGACGGCGGGGGCGGGCGCGCGGCCGAGGCGGACATACGGCGCGGGGCTCGCGGGCTCGGGCTCGTCACTCGCGCCGACGACGGTCCAGCCGTGCTTGATCGGCGGCGATCCCTGCGTGGGGTACGAGCCCGGGCTGGGCGCGTGCACGTGCGTGAAGGACGAGCCGAGCGTCGAGCTCGAGCCCGCCCGCAATATCGGCCGCCCCGCGATCGGCACCCCCGCGGTCGGTGGCGAGGACTGCGAAGGGCTCGGGGCGTGGCGCGCGTTGAGCGGCGAGGGCTGGCGCGGGCGCTCAGAGTCCGAGCCCGAGTCCCAGGCGTCGTCCTCGGCCCAGTCGGCGGCAAACTTTGCCTTTACACGCGCGGGCGCAGGCGGGAGGCGAGCCATGAGTGCGCCACGCCACACATTGCGAATGCGCGGACGTCTGGTGGTGCATTGTGCCTACGGGTACAGCTGCCGGCCTGGGCAATGAAAAAAGAGTAACTAAAAGGTGTCCGGTCTCGTGCAGCCTCCGCCTCATGCGCGCCCGCCCTTGCCCCGGTTCGCCTTTGCTTCCTCCATCTGCTCGCCGAGCATGATCGCGCGCCCGTAGCCGATGGCGGCGATGAACGAGTAGATCGCGGCGTTCGTGCCCTGTTGTTCGGTCAGTTTGTCATCCACATTTGGATATCAAAATAACAGACCTGGTAGAACAGGATCGCGATGAACGTCTGGAACAGCAGCAGCACGAGCCGCAGCACCAGGCTCCGGCTGATCGCCGTGCCCTTGAGCAGCGGGTTCGGGAGCTCGAGGTTGAGCATCGTGAAGCCGGAGAGCATCGTCAGGATCTGGATGATTGGCATCTTGATGATGATCGTGATGAAGATCATCTGGCTGTTCGCCGCCCTGCGCACGGTGTCAGCATACAGACATAAAAATAGACAGCAAGCAGGAAACGCACTGGAAGCCTCCGGGGTCGCGCAGGTTGCTGGCGACCATGTCCCAGAAGAACTTGCGGTAGAAGCAGCCCCAGTAGCCGGACCACACCGCGTCTGCCGGCCGTCAGCGTCCCGCCCTCCCATTTTCCACCACGTGCACTCACAGACACTCGCGGTGATCGCGACGATGCGGGCAAAGTCGTGCCAGATCAAGTTTCCCATGGCGTTCGAGAGGAGTTGGGGAAGTCGGAGGAGGGGGTGTCGGGGGGTGCGGCGAGACTAGCTTGCGGGCGGGAGACTAACGTGTTGCGTGCGAGACGGACGTGCGAAAGAGGAAAAAGTGGAGAAAGAGCGGGAACGAGCGCAGCTCGACCGAGGCGGGCAGCAAGGAACAAGCGAGACAGACGGGGCGGGGGCAACGGGCGCAGAAACCCGCGTGGGGTTATGAGCCTTCGGGCTGTGGCGCGGTGCAGGTGTGATGCGCTTCGCTCGCCTCCCTTCCCTTGACGACCGAGAATAATTTATCAGTCCATCACCCAAATCAAGCACTGCAGCACCGTAGAACACCACTCTTAGATACAGCAACTGTAGAACACAACGCATGCCTGTATTCGTAACCATACAGCTAGCTATGACCACCACCGCCTCGCACGTCATGATCACCGCGCATAGAGGTCGATGATCCCAAACGTCTCCGGCCGCGTCGGCCGCGCGGGCTTGCCCGCGTTCGGCTTCGGCACCGGCTGGTCGATCTCGCTCAGGTGCGGCGAGCTCGGGCGCGACGGGCGCGCTACGGGCACCGGCGGCGGCGGGCCCGCAGGCGCCGCCCGACGGTCATGCAGCACAGAAAGGTGCGGGTCCGCAGGACGTGCCGGGCGCGCGGGCGGGGCGTTCGGGACTGGCTGATCCACTACAGTGAGCTGCAGGCTCGGCGGACGCACGGGGCGGGCGGGCCCGCCGCGCGCGACGACGCCGGCGCGCGAGGGCGTCTGCTTCATCGCGGTCGGAGGCGGCGGGCGAGGCGCCTGGATGAGTGGGGCGTTGCTCGCCCCCGAATCAATACGCTCGAGCTGGTCGAAGCGGACAGCGCCTGGCGCGCGCGGGGGGAGCGCCGCGTACGTGGGGACGACCATCGTGGGGCCCGGGAGCGCCTTCTCCGTGTCCACGGGGCTGCCGCCGGGCACGAACTGCCAGGGCAGCGCGGGCGTCGCGGGGACGCCGCCGGCGAACGACCTGCGCTGCTCGGACCGGCGCCGGCGCCGGAGGTAGAGCAGCAGGCCGAGCACGAAGAGCCCGAGCAGAATCAAAGCGCCAACGATGCCGCCGACGATCGCGCCCGTGGGCGGCTTCGACGTCGCGGCGAAGCCCTCCGCCTGCTTGTTGTGGTGGTGTCTGCGGGCGGGGCGTCAGGGTTGCGGCGAGGAGACAGAGCGCGGCCTTACTGCTGGCCGTTGTGATCCGCGCCGCTGGTGGTCGGAGCGGCGCCGACTGCGGAGGCGGCGGTCGCAGTGCCCGCGGGGGTGCCGGTCGGGACGCCGACGGACGAGCCCGGAGCGACGGACGCCACGCCCGCGCCGCCGTTGTTGGTCGCGCCGGCGGTGGTGAACACCTGGTACGAGTCGATGTCCACGAAGCGCTGCGTCGTGCCCGACAGGCCCGGGTTCGCCGTGAGTACCACCGTGTGCTGGCCAGCGTTGAGGTTGGTGAAGTACAACAGGTTCTGCGAGTGCAGCTGCGTGACGCCCGAGAACGGCGCGACCGTGCTCTGGACGCCGTCGATCGCGACGGTGAAGCTGCCGTGGTCCGGGCTGGTCGTGCCGTAGATCGCGAACGCCTCGCCGGCGAACGAGTACGTCGCCTGCGCGCTGCCGACGGCTGTGAAGTGGAGCGTGTTGTTCTGGAACGCCATGTTCGTGTTAGTATTCCATGCACCGGTTGGCGTGTACACGATATCGGAAGAGACGTCGTCCACGAGCTCGCTCGACACAGCCGCGCTGCACCTCCGTCAGCACCCGCTCCGCAGGCGCATACGACCAACGCACCCCGCCGCAGACCCGATCTGCGCCTCGAACGTGACGGTGTCGACGTCGAGCCCGCCCGTGAACGACGTGAGTACGGCGGTGTGCCTGCCAGGCGCGAGCCCGCCCACGCCGGCGAGCGTGCTGTTGAACGCGGCGTCGCCGCGGGCGTTGCCTGTCTGCACGGTGCGGCCGTCGATCGCGAGCTGGTACGCGCCGTACGCGGGGAGGCGCGCGCCCGTGAACCACACGCCCGTGCCGTTGAAGGTGAGCGATGCCGTGGCGGCCTGCGCCTGCGTCACATGGTACGAGGACGACGAGTACTGGCGCCGCGGGTCAGCTAACGGCGGGCCCGGCACCGATGGCAGCACGCACCTGCGAGGCCGGCGCGGTCCCGTTTGCGCTGTCCGTCCAAGCAGTCGCCGGAGAGTAGGTGATAAGAGGAGAAGAGTCGTCGACTGCCGCCCGTCAGGAGGGGGAGCAGCGCGCGATCGAAGCGGACACACGCACGAGTGACGTTAAAAGCGGCCATCCCAGCAGCCCAGAAGAAGAAAAGAGAAGAAAAAGAAAGCGAAAGGAACGAAAGGGAGGTCTGCCAGAGACGGACCGCGTAGCCTCGAGCACTACAGTTCACGTCGAGAAAGAGCCGGGCGACACCGCGCGCGACGGCGCCCATCAGGCCAAGACGACCACGTGACGGCAGCACAGCCCGCGTCGCGCTGAAGACGCGCTGATGACGGACGTCGTTCCTTGCCTGCCTACCGAGATCATCATGTTCGGGAGAACTCTGTCGTGCTTCTCATGTTACGTGCAGTTCAGCCTATCTCCTTCCGCATCTGGTGATCCAAAGATAAACAGATAGAAAGCCAGACATTCTCCAGCCATCGTATCGTTAGGGCCCTCCTCGTCGTCATCATTGCCTTCTTGACCTGAAATCCTCGAAGCCCGGCAAAGGATGACGGGAACTCGATTTACCAATAGGTATCAGTTAGTGCAGTTCAATTCAGGGAGCGGACAATCACATTGATTCACAACGCTCGAGACCGCTATACACTTTCCACCCAACAGCACTTCGCATAGATAATCTATGAAGAGCCCCCACCACCCAGCCCGCACGTCGAGCTTCTGCATCTTCAGAAGGCGCCGAAGCCAGGCGGCAGCAGGTTTGTGACCGGGGGACCCAGCTTCACGCATAGCTCCTGGCTCGTCCCGTCGATGCACGTCGGGAGCGGGGGAACGCCCGAGAATGAGGTCGTCCCCGCTCCGATGGCCGCCGCCACCTGCGTGACATCGAGCTGGGCGGAGAATGTGCGCGTGATGGCCCCCTCAGTGTCGGCACCACAAAACGCGCCGCCGTAGCCGCAGAGGGTCTCTGTGGCGAGGCTGTTGATGAACGCGAACGCCGGCTCAGTCGTGGTGAACACGTCCCGTGCCGTGAGGTCGGCCGTGGGCACGACGCTGAGTGTGGTCGTCGGCTTGAGGGACGCAGTTTTGGCGCTAAGGGACGAATTACATAAGAATAGGGCTCAAAGAAGGAGAGACACTGAGATGGCTTACATGGGCAGAGCCATGCTCGGGACGGCCGCGAGGAGAGCGGAAGCGATGAAGATGAATGAGGTGCGCATGATGAGATAAGTAGAAAGGGAGTCGGCTCGAGGGTGTATGAAGGAGTTGAAATGTGAAGGGGAGGATCAACCTGAGGTACATCATCGTCCCTCTAGCAGCCTTTATACGGCAGCCAGACATGCCCCCATGATAGCAGCACCATCATCGGAAAGCCGCCAACCACAGTCTAAGTAAAGGAGTCGGGCAGCGCACACATCCGGCGTCCGCGAAAGCTGTCGCGGGCCGCGTTCTGTACCCAATGTTGATCATGATTGCCTTCGCGACGACGTCCTTGAAGGAGCAGCGCAGCGCCGCAGCGTCATGACAGCTGGTTCTCCAGGTAAAGCTGAGAGACACGAATAGCCGACGCAGCTTCGTGGTGAAATGTACATAATTCACAGTCGTTTTTTGTTTGATAGTCATATAGCGCATGAGGACGGTGCTGCCTGTCGTGGGCGTACGCATAGAGAGTCTCTTTGAGAAGAGTTGTGCGGGTCAAACTAAACAGAGCCAAATGTCGAACACTTCAAGTCACGAGACAGAGTTCACAGAGACTAAATGCTTCGACGAGTAGCCTGAGGCCTTCGGTTATGTAGCCATAGTGCGCGATGAAGAAAGAGGAAAAGAAGCGTCGTTCACTGCGTTCGCGAGACCGTGGCGGACCCGAGCGCCGACGATTCGACCACCCTCGCTTGTTGTCTCAACATCAGCTTTGGGCCGCACGAACGAACCGCACGTGATGCCTCCCAAGGGAAGAGCGCCGCCGGCCGCGACGCCGGCTCCAGGCGCGAAGAGCAGCACCTCGCGCGAAGTAGCCACCCGCGGCGAACGGGGCGTCAACTCGCGGGGCAAGCGTGAAGTCAACGCACGCGGTGCGCGTGACGTTGGGCAAGCGAGAAAGTCGAGCGTGCACAAGGACCAGTATGGCCGTCGCCCGACGACCACTAAGGCGCTTGTGCTCCGGAATGGAAAGCACGGCGCGATGGGCACCGGCGAGATGGCGGCGTTCAACGGCAAGATCAGTGGCCGCGAGAAACTCGAGCTCCTCGCTGGTGAGTCCTCCTGATTGATATTGTGTACATTCGATAACTAAACATATTCTGCAGAGGATCTAATCAAGAACGCCGCGAGTGCGCTCGCTGCGCCGTTCGACTGGGACAAGTGCAAGAAGCTGGCCGAGTCGCAGTACAACGGTATTTACGGCTCTTCCCAATTGTTCCGCCCCACACTGAAACACTCTCACAGAACGCCTGGACGAGTGCAGCAGACTGCATGATGCCGAGATGGTGTACGAGGTCGTCAAGGCCGAAGTCGAAGCTCGCACTCTCCCCAAAGTTGTCCGCAACCGCACGCAAGATCCCCTCGCTGACAAGGAGAACGTCGCGAGTGTGGTCGGCACGCTGTACGTCTGACTGATTGGTTATGTTCGTCTGTAACCAGGACGGACGCAGCGTCCACAACGCGCACATGTTCGCGTCCGGCTGGCAGAACATCTATGGCATGCTCCGCGACCTCGACAAATCGAGCTCCGATGCGGTGTCGACGGAGATCGCTGTGAACGAGCAGTACCGCGAGAAGTACCTCTTAATGCTGGACTACCTGGACGCCGTCATCGACGCCACGTACGCCAACGTCCAAGTCCTTTTGACGACGACGCGTTAGTCGCCCACATTACCTGCGATCGAACGGGTTAACAACGTTTCGTATCACGCAGCTCACTACAAGAAGTACTTCAAGGCCCGCATCGGCGACCGCGACGCCGAGCCCACCATGACGTTCGACTGGATCGCCATCCGTGACGCGTACCGGTCGTTCCTCGACAGCATCATGGTCGAGCTCTGCCTGCCCTCCTCTCCAGCCCCGAAGCGTGTGCTTTTTCAGATTCTCTCCGAGGCCGTCGAGGAGGCTCCTCGCGAGGCCAAGCGTTTCCCTCAGGTTCTTTGGGACGGCATCGGCGACCTCTCGGTATACATTTTTCGCATCCGCTCAAGCACTATGTAGTACTCATTTCAAAGGTTTCAGATGGTCCTCGAACTCCAGGAGATCCTCTTAGCGCCCCTCCGCAACCCAAAGGGAGAAGAGTACCGCAACGCCACACGCCAGGCATCCGAGGACCTTCTCTGTTGGCAGGACACCCAGCTGTTCTCGGAGCGCGCTGCGCAGTTCACCAACAACTACAAGGGCGTCATCTTCCCTCTGGAGCGCACGCGCCGCAAGGACGTCATCAACGACATGTGGAAGCAGATCAACGACGTGCGTATGATGCTGATGCACTGATCTGGAGGCGCGCTGATCGGAAGAAAAGAACTACAACAACGTCTGCAAGACCACGATAGAGGCGCTCTGGGGCCTCCAGGGTGCCCTCAAGCGCCACCCTGGGTGGCACCCGCCTCCGAAGAAGACGGCGCAGACCGACGGCCCGCGCCGGCTCGAGTTCCTCGATGCCGAGAGGGACAACAAGCCCGGACAGGACGACGACGAGAAGAGCGCGAGCTCGATGCCGGACCTGCAGTCGATCTCGGACGAGTCGAACGAGGACGAGGATCAGGAGGCGCTCGAGAGCGACGAGGACGACGAGGACGACAGCGACTACGAGACCGAGGACGAGGACGACGAGGAGTACGACTCGGAGGACGAGGACATGCTCCGCGACCTCGAGCGCGAGGCGATGGCGTACGCGACGCAGATCCCGGGGATCTTCGAGGGCGCCGCGACGGAGCAGCTCGACGACGTGCCGACCGATAAGAAGGACAACCCGTTCATCAAGCTGCTCGGCAACCTCCGAGGTTCGTGGCCCATAACCACATTGACGAGATCAAGCTGATCACACCGCGAATCCATAGGCCGCGCCTTCTCTAGCAAGCACAAGCTCAAGACCACTGGCAGCGCGGAACCGCGCGGCGGGTTCAGCTCTTCCGTTCCTGTGGCCCCTGGCGCCACGCGCAACGTTAACCGTCCCCAGGCCGAGACTGCCAAAGGCACGGTACGCGTCGACGAAGTCGAGGATGAGGACGCTCCCGGCGCCAGCGGTGACAGCAAGAAAAAGAAGAAGAAGAAGCCCAAGAAGAAGAAGGCCGCTGGTGGAGGCGAGGAGGATGAGGACCTGCCCGCCGTGGCCGAAGAGGTTGAGGTCGAGGCGGAAGACGACGCGCCCGAGCTGCCGACGGACGAGCCCGCTGGCCCGACGGAGCCGATGAGCCCCGGCTCGGCAGCGAAGAAGGCTGCAAACAAGAAGAAGAAGAAGAAGCCGACCGCGAGCGCGGGCAAGGGCGGCGGCCTCGGCACGGGCATCTACGGCGAGAGCCTGGCGTCCCTGGCGTCGAGCGCGATGGCAACGGCGCAGTCCGCGCACTCGTACCTTCGCGAGACGGGCACGGAGGCCAAGGAGAAGCTCAAGTCGCGTGCGGCGCACGGCACCATGTTCACCGAGTCGGGTGACAAGAAGGCCGCGGCGCAGCCGGTTGTCGAGACGAGCAAGCCGCGCCAGATGTTCAGCAAGCTCCGGAAGAAGACAAAGACGTACATGCGCAAGCTCATGGGCTCGCAGGACGAGGAGGACAGGCAGGGCATGCGCTGGGAGAAGTTCGTCCAGGTGAGTTGGAAGAGTTCTTTGCTACGCGCGGAGGACATACGGCTGATGTGATCGTCGACAGTGCATGGTGGACATGGGCTTCTCCTACGATCCGACCACGGCTGGCTCCAGTGTGCGCTTCGACCCGCCGAACAAGGAGGACGGCACGATCACCTTCCACAAGCGTACGCTATTCTGCTGCGGCACGTTGACTGTTGAGCTCACCGTGCCACTTCAGCCCACCCAGGCACTGTGCTCTCCCCCGGTAAGGTCAAGGAGTACCGGAAGAAGCTGCGCGACCGGTACGGCTGGGCCAGCGATGACTTCTACGACTGATCTTGCAGAGTGATCCGAACGATATCCATGTACTATAAATGCCCCCGCCGTGTTTTTCTTGTACCAAAACCTGCCAATCGCATATGCGGTCCGAACAAGCGTGAAGCGTGTGATTTCCCTTGTGACGTCATCGGTCTATTCCATTCCTCCTTGGCCAGCGCCACCACATCGTCGTCATAAGGCACCGAGCCACCATCTCTTTGGTTATAAGGCAGCGTTGCGATGTGCGGACGATCCTCACTTACGATCCACACGACCTCCTCACGAATCTACCCCCTCTCACCAATCACATCATGGGCCTTTTCTCCAAGAAGCACCACGACGAGCCTCAGCACGGCCCGGGCAGCTCTGCCTTCGGCCATGATAGCGCCGCGGCGGGCACCACCACTCGCGACAACTACGACTCCACCACGGGTACCGGCGCTGTCGGCACCGGCGCTGGTGGCGAGTACGGCTCGCAGACTGGCGTGCGTACCCCCGGTCCCTCATCGCATCTCTGTGCAATCGCTGAAGATCGCGCAGATGACCGGCCACCACGACAACGAGGTCCACCACGGCCACGGGCTCGGCACGGGCACCACGCACGGCGGCCAGCGCGGCACGGGCATGGAGACGTACGGCAACGCACCGGGCGTCGGCGCCGGCCAGACCAACTACGAGCACGGCGGGACCGCGGCCGGCGCCGAGCACGAGCCGCACGGCTCGGCCGGCGGCAAGGCGTTTGCGGGCAAAGTCGAGAAGGGCCTCGGGACGATGCTCGGCAGTCAGTCGCTCAAGGCGAAGGGCCTCGAGAAGGAGCGGTGCGTTGATCTTGCCTTGGTTCAATGGACGGGAGGTGCTGATTACACGCACAGGGAGGCGGAGATCCTGCGCGAGCAGGCGACGCACATCGAGCACGCCGAGCGCCTCGAGCTCGAGGCGAAGATGCACCGCGATGCCGCGACGAACGCGCACCACGGTACCGGCGCGGGCGGCGGCGCGTACCCGGCAGGCAACAACTCGACCGTGCCGGGCGACCAGATGGTCAACGCGCCCGGCGGAGGTGCCAACCCCATCCTTCCGGGCGGCGGCCTCGGCCACGGGTTTGGTGGTGCGATCTGAACGATTCATAGTCAAATGAGGTGTACGATGTAGTAGTTGCCCAAATGCGGTCATTGTTTCACTAGCTACAGTTGTTCGGAGATATCAGTGCTACAGATCCCCTGATCTGAATGAGAAGTGTGACGTAGACGCTCTCAACGGCTTGATCTCCTTCCACCATGGTCTCCTCGTGTCTGGTGTCCTGTGCTTATTTCTCGACATGCTTGGGTTATATCTGCGTATTCCGAGAACAATGTCCCCCTTATCTGAGTCCTGGGTCTGACTGAGCTGAGCCGAACCGCGTCAGAGAATGTCAAAGCTCTAAGACTGCGCCGTCCCTGACATCCGCTTATGGGCATTGGTTGGTCGGCCGCCTTTGATATAAGGCCCAAGCCGACATCGCTCGCGCACCTTGCTACTTTCGCTCCCCCTTTCGTTCTCTCCCCGCAGCGCAGCCCCACCTTTTCTTCGCCCTTCTTCACGCCCCAGCCATGTCCGCACGCGTTCCGTCCGCCGAGTTCCGCTACAACTTCATCGAACGCTTCGACAACGACGTGCCTGTCATGACCAAGCTCCGCACGCGCGTGCGCACCTTCGCGCGCAAGCTCAAGAGCACGCGCATCCACCCCGAGCCGTACGCAGCTAGCTCCCTGCGAGCGCATGCACACAGCTGATGGACGCAGCCGTAACAGCAAGCCCACCACAGACATTGACGCCGCCGCCGAGGTCGCGCGTCTCCGCGCGGCGAACGCGGACCT